>VXAY01003228.1:3207444-3219950 GCA_013399855.1 Oxyruncus cristatus | reverse complement strand
TTTTTTTTTTTTTTTTTACATTAAAACTTCCTGGGTTTATATTTAGAAATTTAATGTTTTGTGGATTGCAGTCCAGAAACTAGCAGGAAAATGGTTTATTTCCCAACCGCCCTCTTTGTTAATGAATGCTTTCAGGTTTGTTTTCCAGCGGCTAATAGTGTTGCACTAATGCCCACCCTGTCTCACAGGGAGATTTTAAGTCTGTAGGGCACTTCTGATTATTTTATATGCGTATATATAAGTTCAGGCAGTCAGTGAACCAGAAGTAATGCAAGTATTTGGCTGTTTGGGAGCGGAAGGAAGAGTGAAGCAAAGGCAGGCAGTGTGGGGACCGTGGGCCCCCCAGGGACTCTCACCCTTCTGTCTCATGGGAGCCAGTCTGACAGGTAGGGTGGCGTGGGGGGAGATTCTCAGGCCTGTCTCCTCCAGAGGCCACGGCACCATGCAAAACACTTAATAAATGACACAGTTTAGAGGCAATTAGGTAATTGTACCTCTCTGCTGTGCTCCTGAGTTCAGCACGCACTCCAAGCTCTCAGGCTGAGGCAGGCATTGCCTTGATCTCTGAAGAGCTGATGTTTTTCGAAAGGATCTTTTCAGTACATGTTTTTTACCTCTCTTTAAGTCCAGGAGACTGGAGCAGGAGAGCTGCTGGCCATCTTCTTCTCACCCCCAAGGCACCCATCTACTCTGCCCTTCCCAATATCAACAGCCCCAGCTCATGCCATCCCAGCCTGGTGTTTTAGTGCACAGCAGGTCCCATTTCAGGGGTAAATGTACATGTGGTGGTGAGGCTTGGCATGTGTAAAGGCATTTCCCTTAGAGTGGTGTTGCAGGACACCATCAAAGGAAGTTGCACAGGGAGAAAAGAGTCAGAAATAGCAACCAAGAGGCTGGGTATAGCTTCAGACTGCCTCCTCATTAATCTCAGAGCAAAGTCACTTAAAATAACCCTGACCTTCATTCCCCATCCATTTGCAAGAGGCTGTTTAATTGTTCCTGTTCCATGGAAAAGGACCATGATGTGCATGGGCTGCATGGTCTTCCAGTGAGTTGGACTCAGAGGTAGAAAGGCTGATGGGGCTCAAACTTGCAGTTTGGAGCTCAGATGACTATTTAGAGGGGGAAAGGTGCTCATCTGAGTTGGGTGGCTTGCAGGAGGGCACGTTTTTGGGGCTGGCTGTGCAGACTTTCCTGCTTGAGGAAAGCAGGTATTGAGGAGAAATGCCCAGTGAGGAGGCAGCAGCACAACGAGCCTGAAGGATGCTCGGCTGCAGGAGGAAGCCTGCAACCACAAAAAGTAGGTTTCTCAAATCTGGAAGCTGGGTTTTTAAGCCCAGAAGCTGGCTGCTCAGTGGAAACATTTGGGGAACAGCTGGTATCAGCTATCGCTGCTCCTCCTTGTCCACGGGGATGGATTGCATGGCTGCAAATTACTGCCTTGGCAGCGGTCCTGTTCACACCCCATGCCTTGGTAAAATCGTAGGCTGGGAGTGGAAGTTGTGGAGCATCAATCCTGGCTTTGTGCCACCTGGGAGTGAAGGCAATCCTCGGGTACCATTGGGTGAACTTTCCAGGAGCTTTTTTTCTGCCTGAGAAGCTGGTTGTGAGGGACAAGCAAATTTAGATCTAACCCACATGATCTGCACATAGCAGAAATCCAGATACACCCAGAAGGAAAGAAGGGAAATTAGGACAACAGAAGTTGATGGGCTGAAAACTTAATTAGCATGTTGAAAAACTTGACCTAAACTCAGGCTCTTTCCCCTTCTCTTTTCCTTTGTCACTATGGGTTTGGGTTTTGATTTTTAATATTACTGCTCAGAGTAAGTTTTGCTCAGAAATTAGGAATACATTGTATCAGCTAAATGTCAGGCTAATGTGTTAATTCTGTTGCAACACAGTGGAAAAATGATATAACAGAATTCCCCCCATGTACCTTCCTCTGGTTTACTCTGGGGCTCAGCTAATAGTTTTGCAGCGCTGTAGTTTCAAGTAACCAAGTTAACCACTCAGAAGTTTTCTCTTTATTGCATTTGTCTGCTGTGATAGGATGGGGAGCACCTCCTTGTGATGCACTTGGAATGACACATCTGCTGCTGTGTTATTCTGTGCTGTGTTACATCCCAGTTCCTTCTCTTGCTTTCTGTGGCAAACAAGAAGCAGAATGACAAATAAAGCCGTGGTTGCCTGTGTCAGCTCCAGCTCCTTGTGCTGCAGGCTAGATGAAATACCCACATAATCATGGCACTATCCCATATTTATTTAAAAATATTAAACTATTTATAATGGAGAGGTCATCAGCATGCAGCATTCATTAGCGAGGGCTCCAGGGAAGAGACAGCAGTGAGCAGAAGAACACAAACACACTCTACACAAAAGCAGCAAAGAAGCATCCTTTGGAAATGTCAGTGCTGAGAAGCAATTAAAACCAGGAAAAGTTAAAATACAGGGAATTTCAGCAGTCTGAGTACAGCAGCAGCCAGCCCTTGCTGTCAGGGAAGTCATGGTGGGATTCCCATGGATGCAAGGATAGATGATAAGGTCTATGCTGCACAGTAAAATGTAAATGGATTTTCTTTATGAAAAGAAGGATTAAATTGCTGCTTGTGTAGAGAACCAAAAGCGATGTAGGAAGGCAGCAGGTCGGGGAGGGAGGGAGGGCTGGGTTCATGCAAGGGTTGTAGGATGCTGAGCTTCTCTCTGAACTGTGGGGTGGTTGCCAAGCTGCACACAGGTGAGTGTGAGGTTTCTGCCAGGAACAGGCTGGAAAACATCACTTTAGGGGAAGAGGCTGCTCTGAAAGACATGGTGTGAGTCCAGTGTTGGCTCAGGCTGCTCAGAAATAGCCATTTCACCTTGCAAAGTGCTTCTGGGTATTGCAGGGCAAGTGGGCATTAGAGTGAAGTGATAAAAGGAGGGAGTGGGGGGTGTCCTCTCTTGTGGAATTGTTCCTGAGTAAACAGGAATTTGTCCAGTGACACCATTTGAAGTTACTTCATGCTATTTCAGTGGTTTTATAGCTCTTAGTTCCCTTCACTCTATCTCCCACTGGAATCTGTTCAGAAGGACTGTTATACCTTGTGCCATCCTGTCCCTCCTGACTTTGCGTGCGGGGAAATGCTACTGTGGTCCTGAAGCTCACAATTAGGATAATGAACTGAAAGAGGTCAGAAGAGATAAAATATTCATCTTTGGCTTGCCATGCCCTTTCAGAAATTAATTTACATTGGGCAGTTACGTGGTACTTCTCTTTTTATATTTTCTTTTCTCATTCTTTTTAAAATAGACATGGATCACATCCAAAACCCAAAGTACTCAGATGGTCTTTGGAGCTGTCCCTGGCTCTTTACACTTCCCATTTTCTAAGCTGCCTTCTGAAAATGTTTTTAGAGGTTTCTCACTCCAACTTTTCCCTTACCTGCCCACAGGATTTTAATCTTTTAAGTGACAACAGAGCTGCAGCCAGTGCAAAGTGGCCAAACACCCCTCCCCTCCCCCAAGAACTGTATTTCCCTTCCTTCTCCACCCCAGGCTCTCTCCCCTTCCTGGTTTCTGCCTTTGCTCTTTCTCCCCTCCTGCCCTGAAACTCCACTAAAAATTTCCCAGCTTTTAGCAGTCCCTGCAGGCACAAAAGGAATGATCCTTAATTCCCAATTTCCATTCAACTGCTTGGCTCAGGGCATTTTATTTCAGTGCAGAATTATACAGAAATTCCTACAGGGACTTTTCACATCCATATTTCCTTGCAGCACTGCTGCTGAATCATCTAGGAACTGAAACCTGCTTGGCTGGAGAGCAATGGGTTTTTATAAATTATTGACATGCTGAAGTTGGCCCTGGCCCAAGACAAGCCTTCTACTTTGCTAATACGCCTTGAGTCTAATCCCCACCACACTGAGGAGGATGAAGATGACTCATCTCCAGCCCGTAAGGCTGGACGTTGGACATGGTGACACACACGGGAGGTGGAAACTGGGAACATACATGCCAGGAGTGGCTCTATAGCCAATATAGAAGGGCAGAGACACCTCTGCTGGCTCAGATGTTGTCTCCAAATAGTCACCAGGGAGAAACAGCTCCCAAGAGCAAGTAATTCACTGTGGGAGCTCTGATGGGCTTCTTTTCCCCAGTTCTGTTCTCTGCTGGGCAGCGGGCTGTGTCTGTCACTGTACAACGTAATCCAGTTTCCATGGATCTGGATCTTCAACTAAAAGCTCATTTGATGCAAGTCAGGAGTGTTAAGACTTTATTCTGCAGCAATAAAAAAGAAATGAGCCTGGCAGTAAAAGGGTGTTGAGGGATGTATGGAGATATGGTGTCCATCCATCTGTGGTGCTGCATGGACGGATTTATGGCACAGGGTTTTGCGCAGTGGTCTTAGGATTGTGGAAAGCCTCCATGACGTCATGCTGAGAACTGGGAGCTGAGCTGTTCCTGCTGCGTGATGGGAGCAATATCCTGATTTATCCCCACTGCGGTGGCTGCCTGTGACAGGTCTGGCAAGCGGCTGTCGGCAGAACTGTGCAGTGGATGCCGTGACCTCTGTGGGCAGAGCAGGAAGGTGGAGCTGCTTCCTCTTCGAGCCTGCCTGCCAGGGACATGATTCAGATTTTACAGCTAATTGACTGCACTGATCTTGCTGCCAGAAAGGGATAATATTCAATGAGTCTCTTGTCTTTCAATAGCTGCTGTCCAAAACCCTGCATGCACCTTATAAAACCAGTCCTGTGACTTGGCTGACTGGTTGCTCAGAGTCACAGGCTCTCCCATGACTCTTGTTTTTTATCTTACCTGCTCCTTTGTGCCCTGCAAGCAGTCCCTCACTTGGGGGGAGGTGATGGCTGTGTGCTGAGTGACCCAAACACAGGATTTGATGTGATTGCCCCATATCTTTCTGGTTCTGACTAAAGTCTCCCTCTACAGAGGCTAATGAGCCTGGTGGAAATCAATGCCATCAGCCCCTGGTAGCAGGAAGAGCTCAACTCAAAGCTGACCAAAACTTACTGGAGGCATTGGCTTGAAGCCCAATCAACCCACAGTCCCGTTGTGCTGAGGGCTGTGTATTTTTGTGGACAGCCCTGAGCTTGCAGCTGAAGGGCGTGACGAGATAAGAAGCCCATGCAGCAGACAAAAACCCATCAGTCCATCCATCACTGAATGCAGAATGAGGAAGGAAATTCAGGATACTTGTAAATACCACACCAAGGAGGCCAGCATGTGCCACAAGACCGGGCTGGCGGTCGTACAAGCCCCAGCGCTGCTGCTGGCTTCTTGGTCTGCTCATCTGCCACCCAACTGGGGTTCATTTGTTAACACTTCTTCCCAAAGCTGGCTCCCAGCAGAGCCACCACTGAGCCAGCTTTCATCTCTGCACCGTGCTGGAGAGCAGTGCCAGGCTGGAGCACAGGCAAGCAAAGAGCCGACAGCTCCAGGATCTGGCCCATCATTCTTTTGTGATGACGCTTGGAAAACACAGAGCAAACAATGCTGTAGGAATAACTTAGCCCACATGCACTGTACAAGAGCTGTTCCCATGCTGTTTGCTCAGTCCCTGACTAATTTAGCACACAGGATGGGCTGGCAGATTATGCAGCGAGACAGGCTAATTCGGGCCTGTGGTTCATGTGAAAGAACGATGAGATGGGGCTGGGAGACAATGAGAGCTAATATTAGGACGCCAGGCAGGGAGTCAGGAATCCTAATCCTGACTGCCACTGACCTGCTCCCAGGCCCCAAATCCCTCTTTGGAGCTGCCTGGAGAAAAGGAGCATCTCCCTTTATGTTTGGCCGAGTTAGCCCTGGGAGCTGTTTGTCCCAGCCAAGGCTTCTGGCTGTTATTCTATATAAATAGTAATGATGATCATAATCTTTCCATGGGGGGCATGGCAGGGGTAGTGCCTCATATCAAAGCCAATGCTTTTGTTGGACCAAGCTCATACATGCAGTAGATGCTGCTTTAGCATAAAGATGCTCTTGTGGGACCAGCAAGTGGTGAGTTGATGGGGGATGTTTCTGAGAAGACACAGCATCAGACATCGCCATGAATTCTTCTGCTTCAGTGCTTCAAAAAGCAAGATGGGGTTTGTATATCTTCCAAATCACTGAGTGATATCTCGTGGTGTGTTAATTGGCTCTGCTTCTGAGAATATTTGTGTGTATGCTCAGCCTTACACATGTGGCTTGTCTGATGCCTGTAAATTACTCTCATGAGCAAAGTAAAGCCAGGCCCCAGCCGGCTGCAGGATCGGGGCCGTGCTGTCTGTTGCTGCCTTGTCTGTCGTGCCTTTTGCCAGAATAATAATTATGACCCAGAGAGGGACCTCCCAGCTACTCCTCGCTGTGAAGGAAGAGTATATCCATACTGCTCCAAAGGAACTCCTTTCCCAAACCTTCACCTTGTCCCATGATTGTGCCTTACTGTTACCTTTTTATTTATTTCTTTTAATCTCTTTGAGGATACTTGGGCAAACTTTTTGTGAGAATGAAATCAATTCTCTGTTATAGAAATCTTTCCTCAACTCAGGGGTTTTTATGAGAGAAAGGGGATTTTTGCTTTTTTATTCTGCACACAGAATTGCTATTGATATTCTGTGCATTGATTCTTCACTTTTGCAAAAAAAAAAACAACCTTCAAAGTGGAGCTGGCGGACAAGAAACTGCACTGATACAACCCCATGTGCCAGTTAGTTTTGGGAAGCTGAGCCTTTGTGGCAAGTTTTATTTTCAAGCCAAATCATGAGACTGACACCTCTAATTATCTCCACTCAAGCTATTTGAACCAGACTGTGCTGAGTGGAGAGGTGGGTTATTCTGAGCTTTTTCTTTCTGCTTTTTTTCCATATTTAAGCCATTAGACTTGAATACACATCCACCACCAGGGACTATCAACTTACTCAGCATGCAGCATCTTTGAAAGGTTCAGACTTTGCCTCTTCTTTATGGCACCATAAAGACTTACAGCAGAAGTCTTTCCTGATTTAGCTGTCTCTTACGAGCTTGCAGGGGGAATGAATAGCAGGTTTTGTGTTGAAGACACATAGAGAAAATAGAGAAGATATAAGGAGAATGGGGTGGAGGGGTGGTGCTGTGTATAGGTAGGAGGGGAAGAACAGGGAACAGCACCTTCATTAGTAGAGCTGGTGGTGGAGTTTGGGGATGTGATGAGGCTCTCTGCATATCTGAAGAGGGTAAAAAAGGAGCAGAGAATGAGCCTCTCGAGCTGAAGTGAGTTTGGGTGAGAGTTGGTGCCTTGGGCAGTTGTGTTGAGCTCTTGCAGCACAAATCAGAGGTGAGCCCTTTTCTTTTTCAAGCAGCAGAAGCAGAAAGGGGTAGGTTTATCAGCTGAGACAGGTGAATTGGGATAGCTTATCTCAGTAGTACACAGCGTCTACTGAAAACTCTCCAGTAACTCATGTGGAGCCATTAAAATAGCAAATAAAAATTTCTAGAGAAGAACGTGACTTAGAATCTACCAGACTAGAGGGAGGAATTTGCTCCTTTTATGACTAGATCACAATCAAGAAAGACTAGGAAAAGTTAAAATTTTTCCTTTTTTTCTTTTCTTTTTTTTTTTTTTTTTTCATTTTGGAAATGCCCCTCTGTGTACTAGAGACCTCCACTCCGATAAAATCTGCCCCAAATGGACACTTCGGTTTCCCTCAGATTTCTTTTTAGAAAGTTGAAACAGTGGCAGGCTCAGCTTCCTTTGCAAAGCCAATCTGATCCTTCCTCTAACCAACAGGCTTTGCCCGTTCTGCTCCCGACTTCTCCGGAGCTTTCCGAGGCTGGGAGCAGCCTGGCTCCCTCCTTTGCCAAAGAGCCACACACCCACAGCAATCATATCCTGCAGCAGAATGGCTTCTGTGGGGAAGATATGTCTGAAAGAAACTAATAAATCTGGGAGCACAAGTGCTGATGAAAGTTAATGAAATCTACAATTTGTAATTGTGTTGGATTTTTGTAGACCTTACTTTTTAAAATGACTGTTGGACACCCCAAGGCTGGTATTCCTGTGGGGCAGCCCCACTCCCAGGTGGTCACTCCGAGCCCTTGTGCTTCCACCCAATAAGCTCAGCAACATCCCGACATCCTCAGTCTGTTGTGTGTTATTTAAGCCACAGGATATGACAGAGCTTGTTTTATGGAGCCATTAATTTATGCTGTGGGTGACTTTAACCACCCAAGAAGTATATTAATGGCCCTATAAAATACACCCCAGAGTGTCTTAATATGGTTATGAGATTGATCTTCAGCTTTATATTGCACTATGTGCGATATTATTGAAATAAATTGTTGAGGAAGGGGACATGGGATCCCAGTAAGGGACGAGTTTTCTTTTTCTTCCAAGGATCCTGTGATCACGGATTCACTGTGAGCCAGCCATGGGGTGGGACTGCAGCCCCTCTGCTGCAGGAGGCTGGAGATGTCCCACACAAGATGTTGCCTTTTGGAATGGAGCTTGCTGGCACAGCTCTGGCACCAACCTTGGGCAGTGTTTATGCTGGCTGGTCAGTAACTCTAACCAGAGCTGCTTGTGTCCTGATACTTGGAAGGTTTCCTGTAAGTACAGGGTTTGCTCAGTACCTGGAGTTGGGTCTTCTGTTGAAATGTTTGCCAGAGTCAGGACTCAGAGCAGCATCAGCCCATCCCCTCCTTGCTACCAGAGAACAGCACCAGCTTGTTGAGAAACCCTGGATGCTACACGGGAAATTCTTCTCTGATGAAAGTTAGGTGGGATTATTACAAAAAAACAATTCTTGTTTGGGAAATAACAGCAATACATGCTTTCCTGCTGACAGACTCTGGTAGCATGAGTGTACCAACAGGAAACTTCAATGTCTGAAAAACTGGATCTTGTTTAAAGTCTCTTTTCCTCTCTTTTCTCCCAGCATCCATGTGCTCAGGCTTTCAAAGCCTTGAGGCCTGTGATGTCAAAGAACTGAGGGTTTGGTGTTTAGCTGAAAACTAAGAATAAATTCTGCTGTATTAAATAATCTGTACTTTTCTGTAGCCTTAATCATTATCATCTTTTTTTATGCTCTCTGGTGGGAGTTCATGGCTCTGAACTGCCATAAACTCACAGCCTTCTTAGTGACTAGACATGGTTTTTCATCCCAAAACCAAGTAAAACTGTGGTTTTCTCAAGTTTTAGTAGGAAATCTGAGTGAATGGTTTGATGCTTGGGGAGCTTTGACCCATTTTAGAATCCAGGGCACAGCATGAGATTTCACAGATGTTTATGAGACCAAGATCATGGGTCAATATCCTGTTTGAAAGAACCCTTGGAGCTGTTGTTATATGTTTGCAGCAGGGCCCAAAGCATGCAGAGCATCTCCTGAAGGGGAAAAGAAAGCACCAACCGGCTCACCCTGACAGATTAGAGACTGCCAACAGAGGGCTACCAAACCATGGTGATTGTAGACAAAAGAGCAAGAGAATTGGGCTCTGCTTAAGGGTCTGAGCCAGCCCAAATCAGTTTTTATAGCACTGTCATGGGCTGTGAGCTGGTAAAGAGTGTGCAGACCCACATGAGATGAGGCTGGACCAGCAGCTGCAGGTGAGGTAGGATGGCTGCAGTGAGCCCTCCTTGGATAAGGAATATGCCTGAGCTTCTCCCTGCCCTGTGTTAATGTTCAGCTGTTCCCTAGGTAGGTGCCCTGTGAAGTTTCTTTAACTACTGTTTATAAAGCACTTAGAGACCCTTGCAAAAAGGAAGGTATCATTATTAGAACTGCAGTTGTTAGAGATGAAGACAGGCTGCTAATTGTTAAATCAGTCCCCTGCAAAGGCAGGACCTCTGTCCCCTGTGAGAGAGGCTACGCTGCGCAGATGAAACACAATGACAGGTTTGTATGATGTAATAATCTGATTATCTGTTGGGCTGGTGTCAGGGACCCTTCTGGGCAAGAGCAGCCCTGCCATGGGTCACAGGCTCAGTGCTGTTAAAGGCTGACCAAGGGCTTCCTTTAATAGAGGTGGCTGGAGCAGCCGTGTCCTGAAATCATCTTGTTGCAGCAAAGTGCTGGGCAGTCACAGGGTCAGGAATGGGGACAACAAAAAACTTAGGCAATATTTGAGTTCTTATGAGTGGTGCCAGCTTCCAGGATCTAGGACTTTCCATTGACCAGTTGGTCCTTACTGGATGCAAGGAGGAGATAAAATGGCAGGAAGTTGACCCCGGAGAAAAACTGAAGGGAAAATCTGAAAATCAAGTGAAAGCTCTGGCTGAGGTTTGCCAGTTTAGTTAGTTACCAACAAGAACAATTTTGGGAACACAGTGGCCCAGACATGAGTACAGCGTTAAGATTACGATGGGAACAGCTCACACTTTCATTAGTGTTGCAGTGTTTGTAAGCAAACTGAAAAGGACCCTTGGAAATCTGTCGTCTCATAAATCTTACTAGCAAAATTGTTTTTCTAAATAGTGTTTTTCAAAAATTTTTCCATGAGGCATTGAGTAGTTCTGTAAGATCTATTCAGGGCAGCCACAGCTCATGTGATGCTCACATGGATCCCAGATGATTTTTAGCTTAGCAGGGCTGTCACATAACACATCCTGCAAAATGATGGTGATGAAAATACGTCACACCCAGCTCTTGGCTGTGAACAAGACTCTCCTTGCGCTGTGAGCTCACACGTGTGACACAACTATCAGCCAGTGCACAGCTGAGAGAGAAACCCTTCCCCACAAGCCATGCTGCTGCTCTGCAGGATTCACAGGCCTCCTGAGCATTTATTGCCCAGGGGATTCAAGCCTGATGACCAATCCAGTCTTTATTGGTGAAGGTGCAGTAAAAAGCCTGCTGTCATCCTAAAAGTGACAAATTGGGTAACTGGTTACTGAGCCAGCAAAAGCAGATGTGAGGCAGTTATTGCTGCTCAAACATGAGGGATAAGCACAGCTTTAAGCATGAAAATGAAGTATTAAAGTTCCAAATGGAAAGAAACCTCTTGGAAGCAAACAAGGGCTAGACACAGCAGGTACTTTAAATTTCATGAGTCCACTTCTACCCGAGAAGGCAGGCTCTGCCCCTTCCTTGGAAGGACTTTCCTGAACACTGGCAATCCCATCTGCTTCCCACAGAGACCTGGACAGAGGTGCCTGAGGCACAGGGGATGGAGCTGACTCACTGCTGTGCTATGTGACATTGGACAAAGCCTTCCATCCCTTTGCCTGAAGATGGCTGTGCCACTCGGGCCAGAGACCGCGGCTTCTGCAACCACAGTCCAAGCGGTGGGACTTTTATGGATTAGCCAGATAAAGGACTGCAGCTGGGGAAAGGAGTGAGATTGCAGGGATGTGAGAGAAGGACAGGCTTCCCTGCTTCATCCAGGACAGGTGTAAGGGCGGGGAAAGTACCCCTGTCGCCTCGCTCAGGACTGTGAGCTAAGCCTGTCTGATAGCTGGGCCAGCATTATGTTCGGCTGAGCTCCTTCCCCAGCTACTGCACACGGGCTCCCCGAGCCTGCCGGCTCTCCTGCATCGCGGATCATCCCGGTACACGCTTGGCTGGAAGGATGTGAGACGAGAGAGGGACGCGGACAGCAGCGAGACTCTGCGGGCTGTAGCGGCTGAGCGCGAGTTACGGCAGCGCAGGGAGCCAGACCAGGCTCTTTGTTTCCCTGTGTCACTTCTCAGTCCCCATTAGCAGCAAAATAGGGCACGCACACATCTGACAACTGAATTCCTTGCTGGAAGGGGTTCGGTCATGCATAAGACTGCTCAAAATGAGGCCTGGCTTTCAGGTTTGGAAGCATGGAGCATGACCTGGAAGGGACAGCTGGTACGTGCATGCTTACTTATTTTCCCCTTTTAGAGTTTTGCACCAGTTCTGCGTAACTTTGAAGAGTTGTGGCCAAGGACAAACAAATGGATGCCTGTCCCTTTCCCAGCAGAAAGACCTCGCTATCCGTCTGTCCAACTTCTTCACAATCACGCGGGGACAGGAAAATTTGAGAACGTAATTGATGTCTCGAATTCAAGCACTCAATCAAAAAGCGGAGAACTCAGAGCAGGATCACGACTTTCACTCAAGCCTTGCACAAGCACTTTGATACCATTTTAATGACGGGCTTGTGCAAGTTTTTCCCCGGGACTTGGACTTTGTGTCCTCTCACGTAACAAGCACCTGGAAAGCACAGGTGAGAAGCGATTACAGAGGTTTGCGACTGGGAAAAAAATCCTAGAAATCCTACCGGGAAAGCAAAGGACTGACAGAAGTCAGTTCTCCTTTAGAACACGAGCATCTCCGGGGAAGATGTAGTAGTACCCGCAGCAGAGTAGCCGCGCCCCCGGCCCCTCTCGCAGAGGGGTTTCTCCCTGCCCGGGGGGGGTTCACGCTCGCCACCGCCCCGGGGGGACGCCGGCACGGACTTTTCGCGTCGGGAAAGTTGTCGGCGGGCGCGGGGAGGAGGCGGTCCGGCCGTGCCGTGCCGTGCCGGGGGCGGGGAGCGGGCGGGGGCCGGGCCGTGCCGGGGCGGGCCGTGCCAGGGCGCCTGCGCTG
>VXAY01003228.1:3193165-3207069 GCA_013399855.1 Oxyruncus cristatus | reverse complement strand
CGCACCTGCCGAGCGCGCCCCGCGGGCGCGGAGGGTCGCGCAGCGCCATGTCGCGGGTCGTGCAGAAGAAGAACCACTGGTCCAGCCGGGTGCGGCAGTGCGCGCTGACCCGCGGGCCCGGCGGACAGCTGGGCTTCGCGCTGCTCGGCGGCGCGGAGCACGGAGAGTTCCCCTACGCGGGCGCGGCGGCGGGGGACGGCGAGGCGGCGCTGAGCGAGGGGGAGCTGCTGCTGGAGGTGCAGGGGGTCCGCGTCTCGGGGCTGCCGCGCTACGACGTGCTGGAGGTGATCCGGAGCTGCAAGGACCCCATCGTGGTGAAAGCCGTCCGACAAGGTGCGGGGGAGGCGCGGAGAGACGGGGCGGGACGGGGGGGCCCGCTCGGCGCTGCCCGTGGGGGTGCCGGGCCTCTGCTGCGGTGCTGGGTGGCCGGGGGCGAGTGCGGTCCAGCATCAGCCCTCCGGGACAGCGCAGGGCCCCGGCAGAGTCGCGCAGCGCGGGTGTCAGTGCACCCACCCGTGTGCGCACCTTTTGCGAGGGCACTGATGCTCGGGCATCATTGTCCCGATGATGACGATGATGATGAAGTTCATCGTCCTGAGCCCGTCTGCAGCCGCCCCGCAGTTCCCTGCCCTGCGTTAAGAGCAGTGAGCAATTGCGTGAGACTTTCCCAAAGGAGCCGTCAGCGCTCCCTGTGGGGCACCCACGCGTGTCGGGGGGAGCCCGGTGTCCGGCTGACCCCTGGAGAGGCTGAGGATACTCCACAGCTGTGGGAATGTGGCAGAAATCCCCTCCTCCAGCAGCTGAGCATCCTTTGGAACTGCTCGGTGATGACTGGAGACTTGTTCGAAAGTGCAGCGTGTGTTTGCCGGCTGCCGGTGTGGGAAGGAAAAGCTTGGACCCTACTGCATCTTCCCTCTCTGGCTGAAAGGCAGCTCAGGTTTGCCTTTCCCCCTCCTTTCGATTTGTCCTGGTGGGCTGGTGAGAGCACAGCCGTGCTGCTCTGCAGTGCACAGGTGAAGGCATGCACAGGTAGCTCTCCCATTTGGCTGGGGAAGAGGATAGGAAGAGACCTCCCATGCTGGATTAAAAAGAAACCACTTCACATCCGTGTACACTCAACAGTCGCTCAACAGGTTAGCTGACAGGCTTGGCAAATGGGCTTGTGATTTCCAGGGCAGGATTTGAGTTTAGTGCCAGGAAACTTGGTGCTGCCGTAGCCACCGAGGCTGGTTGGATGGGCAGGACTGCAGTCGGACACCCGGAGCTGTGTGAGGCGAAGGAGCATCCCGAGGTCAGCTCCAAGTGGAGGAAGGAAGGGGAGTTTTCTTTGTGTCGCCCAAGAGATTCCTTAGGGGAAAGTTTGTCATCCACACATGTATGCATCCCAGAGTTGGGGTTTTTGCTGTGGCTTTTGGTGTGAGAGGGGTTTTTTTTGTTTGTTTTTTTTGTTTGTTTTTTTGTTTGTTTTTTTTCCTGTGCTTGGTTCGACTCAGCTGGTCACTGCAGACAAAATTTATGGCCAGCTGGCAAGACTGTCACCTGAAGTCGTGTCCCTGGGCTCACGGATGAGCTGAAGGACTGCAGGCACTTGTTTCACAGCCATCCTTCAAATCTCCGGTGCCAGAGCAGATCGCAGTGATGGGGTGTTGGAGAGGAGCTGAGCTGTGGCCGTGCAGGCCTCCTCTGCCACCTGCCCCAGAGCTGATCTACCGAAGCACAGCTACTCCTTTCCAAGACTCAGTAGAAATATTCCAGCAAACAGTCTCAAACTCCCAACAAAAGCAGTTTTCTTCAAACAAATGTGTATTTTGCCTGCTGCCTTCCCTCTGCTTCACTGGGAAGTGGGAAGAGAAACTGAGCCTGCTGTTTTCCCTGCCCAGGTGGGAGGGGGAGAAAAGCATGAAGAAAAGTATGAGGAAATTAGGCAGAGGGGTATTTTTTTTTTACATGCTGATTGTTTTAGCAGAAGTGTTAAAATACAGCTTGTGGTGTTGCAATGTGATGAAGGGAGGTGCATAAAAAAAACCCCTTCCCAACCAAGCACTTTGTGATCAAACTTTTTGTTATTTTGGAAACACGAGTTAATATAAATAAAAACATGTCCTGGGAAAATACTGCAAATGACAGAACTTGGTGGTAAATGTGACTCAGCTCCAGGATATGGTCAAAAGAAGGGGCAGAGAGCTGAGTTTTAGCATACTGGTTGGTTTTACCTGAAAAACCCTGCTGGAAGTCAGGGCAGGCACTTAACCTTGTATCATTCTCTTCTAGAGCCAAGAACCAAGGACCTGGTAGGATTGTAGTTTCCTTTCTTTTTTTTTTTTTTTTTTTTTTTTTTTTCCCATTTTNTTTTTTTTTTTTTTTTTTTTTTTTTTTTTTTTTTTTTTTTTTTTTTTTTTTTTTTTTTTTTTTTTCTTTCCACATATTTTTTTAATGCTTTATTAGCCAAGAATGTAGAATAGAAATAAATATTTGGGTTTTTTTAAATCATTAAATATTTTGGTGGTCTGGAAAGCAGTTCCTGTCAAGGATAGCCTGGCATCTGAGTGCTGCTCTGTGCAGAGCAGGGATCTCCCTCATGGATCAGGATCATAAGAGTAGAAAAGGAGAGTATTTTAATTAAAATGCATTAGTTCTGTGTTGATTAAAAATCTCATTACGGGGATGGCAACTGTCATTCAATAGGAAGTGTGTGGCACTACAGCAGACAGCAAAGGAGTGTGCAGATAAGATTGTTTTCAACTCTTATTCTCCTCCTCCTCCTCACAGTTCTTAGTGCCTAATTGACTGGTGCTGAAGTGCTAGGGCAACATTAGCCTGGAAATGTATATGTTTTATTGCCTTGTCTGTTTTGTATGACATTTACAAGGCTGGAAAAACAGGAAATTTACTATAAATAAGTCAGTCATCTGCAAGCATGAACAGAGAAAATAACTGTCCTGACCTTGCACTTAGTGAAAGAGAAGAGACTAGGATATGAAATGTAGGTAGAATAGGCTGTGCCTGGGCTTTATCATTAAACCAGGGTTTATAGACTTACAGGTTCACGTACGATGGTTTTTCTTGCTTTTGTTATAGTGGTACATTTGAGTAAGTTCCCACAAAGTACAAAAAGGGGGAACCTATATGAATTCTCTTAATGGGAGTGCTGGTATTTAATACTGCTCATATGGAATTTCTTGGTCCTTCACTTACCCTGTTAGAAAGAGTGAAGAAAGCCAAAGACTTTCATGAAGCTTTCCCTTCCTTTTCCTATTATACACTCTTTTTTGGTATTGTGATTGAGAAAAAGCTGTACCATTACAGTTGCCTGTTTTTGGGGAGAGAGAGGAAGAATCTGCTCCCATGTATCTTAGTAACTTTCAAAACTGTCAAATGTGCAAAAAAACCTCAGTTAACATGTAGTGCTTTTACGACTGACTGTTTCCATCTTACATCTGTGCCTAAATTCTGATGAAATTGGCAATTAACTCCTGTGCAGTTAATAAATGCATTTTTATTATTACTTGGTCTGAGAGTATGGAATTAATAGATTGAATTATAGGAGCAGTGGTCACATATTCTTGTGTAAAGCTGGCACTGCCTTAACACAGCAATTTCTTGGCTGTATTCTGAATGTTGTATCTTCCTTGAATACACTTCACATTTTTCAGTATAGCTCACTTGGATAAACTGAAGCTTAAAACTGATAAATCAGTTATAAAATCAGGCACACTGTTTCTTCTCATGGATCTTTGTTAACGGAGTCCAACACAACAGAACAGAAGTATTTATAAAAAGTAGACCATGATTTCTTCGAGACAAGGTATTTGGGTTTTCATTCTCCCTCGTTGAGAGATGGGCATGTTCAGAGAGATTACCAATTGCAGCCTTTTATTTGTTTTGCTCTTTGCTTTGATGAGCTGTGCTAAATGATACCAAGCCAGATGCTTGGTATAGGAAACTGTCAAAGTTAATATGTTGGTACACTTATTTTTAAATTGGTTTTTTTTTTTTAGTTCTCATTTCAGCGCTTTGCTTCCCTAAAAAGTCTCAGGATCCCAGCATCTTAATGACCAATTGCTTTGAAACCAGGAAGTGCTGAGAGCAGTTTATGCAATTAATAATTTTCATAGGACTTTGCAGCTGGGATGATCCCACGGTAAGGAGGAGTTGAGGGAGCTGGTGGGGTTTTTTTTTAGCCCTGTACAAGGCAAACAGGAGCAGGCATGATCCCAAACAGAAACAGTCACTGTTTACCCAGCGCTATCGGCTGCATTTGTTTCTTTTCAAACATTAACTTGACCCTAAGATAAATTCTGAAATACAGTGCAGTGACTCAATGCTTCAATGTCAGGCTGGCATCTGCTATACATGAAATGTTAAACTCAGTTACATATACTAATGTGAACAAAACCAGCTACTTTCAGAAAGTTTGTGTGAGCTGGTGTTTGGATCTTTTCCTTTTATTTTCCTGAGAGAGCTCGTGAGATAATTCCTGTTTGGTTTTGGAGGTTTTCTTTTTGTAAAACATTATTAAAAAGAAAAAAAAAAAAAAAAAAAAAAAAAAAAAAAAAAAAAGAAGGAAAAGTTGATGCATCCGTAAATTCCTGTGCGTTCAGTGGTTTAGCAAACACAGGGCAGCAGAGTGTCACTTTGTAAGTGGTGATGCTGAACATCCCACGCTAAGTGCTGGTGCCTGGCATTGCAGAGCCCTGCAGCGAGGGTTGGTGCCTGTGTGCTGCCCTGGGATGGAGCTGAGCTCGGGTTTGCTGTACAGGCAGCTGCCTCTGGGCCAGCCAAGGGAGAGGCTGTTTAGAGAGTGAGCTCTTGCTGTTCCCAGTTTACCTCTGCATTGTCACGCATGAGCTCCAAAAAGTGTTTGCCTTCAGTCTTTGCTTGCTGAGGGCCAGTCACTTGCACGGTGAATTCTTTTAAGTCCTTTTTCCATCTGACCCAAATTCTTTTAGGACCCAAGTGGATTTGAAGGGGAGAGAACGATTTGCCAGCTGAAAACTCGGGTGATGTTCTTGCATTTTAGATTTATAAGGCCTGTTTTCGACTCTAACCTGCTGGGTGACGGTTGGAGTAGTCACTGCTGAAATGTAAAATAAAAGAAGATAGGGTCTCTTTTTCTCTCACTTTGAACATACTTTGCTGCAAATCAGTAATCTTCTTTATTTAAAGTAGTACTGCATTTAGCAGTTGTGAAGTGTGTATATCTTGTATTAAAATACTGCCATGAGGAAGACCTTATCTTTACTGTGCCCGAATTTACAGTGTAGTACTTGTCAGGATTTAGAAGCTGACCCTGCTTGTGGCAAACCAGTCATCCATCCTCTCCCGTGCCACGAGGTAGCACCCCAGAGATGGATGTTAGAGCCCAAGAGCCACATCTTGGCTGTTATAAAAATTTCCAGGAATTAATATGATCCTTTTAATGGCACGAAATGGGATTATGTTTTCCACAATAAAGTTAATCTTTCCACCCATTGAGATGGGACTCCTGGTTCCCTCTTTATGGCCAGTCAGATCACAGAGCAATTAAATCACAATTATAGTCTAATTATGAACAGTCATTCAACATCATTGCAAAATAAGATGTTAACACCATCCTGCGTATTTTTAAGACCGAGTTACAACTCCTGCATGAGTGAATTATTGACCTGCTATCATGAGATTTAAAATTCATCTTCCACGTTAGAAATTTAAGAACTTTTTGTAACAGGTTTGAAAGCCAAACCAGCTCACTGCTGTTCCTGGGTTTGGGATTGTCATTTTCCTCTGGTTCAGGTCAGGCTGTGATCATTCATGCATCTCTTCTGGCTGTTTCTGTATCTCTTTATCTGATGCCTGAGAATTACACTTCTTTGGCAGCCTATGCATGCACAGGGAAACATTTGCCCCAGGGTAGCTACATTAAGGTGTAAAGATATTCAGAGTAGCACTTTTGTGGCTGTGCAGAACTGATGATTTGGGCTCTCATTCATTAGATTTCAGCATGGCTCAGTTTGAAGGTAATGTGGAAGCTGAGAAGATGCTGCTGCCTCGACGGCTTTTTCTATTGCATTAGCAAGGTCTGGGCTGTGGGCAAGGGTAGGATCCTTGGGACCTCTCTTGAGGTTTTTTAAAATAATTGACCAAGTTTTTTATTTACATTCCTTTACTTAACTCCAGACACAAGCTATGCTTGCTAGTTATTTCAGGTGTTTGGGTTTTTTATTTTTTTTTTTTTTACACTTCCTCTGGCTTTGAGTGGAACTCGTAAATCAAGGCATTTGGTTTTGATCTTTCTGTGCTTCAAGTGACTTAAATTTCTTGGTGAAAAGCACAGAGTGGTGGTTCTGTATGAGCAAGTGCCATGACTTTAAAAAGGACGATGAAAAATTTGAGGCAAAATGTTAGCTGAAGGCAGGGATCCTTCCTTACTGTGAGCACTCCGTGGTACTTGGAGAGCTGGTACTCAGACCTCTTCATCCTGTCTGAGCTCCTTCCAGCTCCACGTCCCAATTCCTGGAGCATCAAAGTACAGATCCTCCTGGTCCGTGTTTCTCCAGAGCTTTTCTGTAGCCGAGCCGTGGAAGAGATTTATTTTTGCCTTTTAGAAACTGAGTATAAAGTGACCTTTTCGCACCAAGGGCACAGGGATGGGTCATCCTCCCTGTGATCTATGAAGATCTTATCCACTCCCGTTGCCCTGTCACCGGAGGCATCGCTGGCAGGACAGGGAAAAGCATCTCCTCGGCGCTGAGTGACAGCGCTGCTGAGCGTGCAGGACCAGCTCCTGCACAAACATCATTTTCACCCCTATCATCATTTTCTCTAGTCTCTGTTGATGCTTGATACTTTGTTTTCTCAGTTTATATTGCAGTCTCGTGCAGCTTGCCTTGGCGTAGCCGTCGTGGCAGTTTGACAGGTAAGGGCTTGGAGCCGGCAGCCCGGAGAGATCCACGGAATCAGTGCGTTTGGTGGTTTAAGTTTGGGGTTTCCTGCAAGGATCTGGTGTTGGGAAACAAGCCTGTGCCTGGGATATCATCCAGAATTTGTTATCTACTGATCTGAGGGAGGGCTGTGGAAGAGGCTGCCTGTTTCCAGAGCAGTTTGGCAGCTTTTACATTGGGCTGGTATGTTGGCAGAGGGGGACATTTTTTTTTTATTACTTTTTTTTCCTTTAGTTTAATTTTTTGCTTTACCTTCTGAACCAAATAGGTGGGCCAGCATCCCTCCTTGCCCTGCAGGAGCAGCATGGCTCAGGGTAACTCGGATATTTTAGTTGAGATCCACCGTTCAGTTTCCAAAGGTCAGACACTCCATCCATCCTCCCTCTTGTGACATTTTAAATGGTTTCCAGAGCTATTCTGCTGCTGTAGGCTGGAATGATGGCACCATGCTCTCTGCTAGTCCCCAGTCCTGATTCTGGCGTCATTTGTGCTGAACTGTTTTGTGTTAGTAATATTATTTAAACCTGCATATTTTTTTTTTTTTTTTTTTTAGCTGCCCCCGGTAGACCTTGGAGAAACAAAACAGTTTCTTCTTCAGGTCCTGATGTTTTGGGTTACATTCTGGGCTTTTGGCTAAGAACAGTTCCAGTTTTTATAGTTGACAGGGCTTGTATCATAACTTAAAGAAAAATAAGGGTTTTTTAAAATAGTTTTTGAATTTCATTGGCTGTCCCCTATCAGACTAAACAATAGCGCTTATTACACAGTGTGAAAATAATGCAAAGTGCCCTGTCTTCCTAATGGAACAGGAAATAAAAACAAAGCCTTTGGGATGACTTGCAAAGTGGAACAGATTCCCTTACAATTGCAAGGCATTTGAATAAGGAATCAGTTTTGCATGGTTTGCTAATCCTTCAGTAAAGAGTTCATTGTCTTGGATTATACATCTGTAATTTTGGAACCCTGAAGTCAGTGCCTCAGTACAATTAGGTTGGGAAGAGACTGAATTTTCTTCATATCCTTAATCTCAGTGGCTTGTTTTTTAAGGGGAAAACTAAATGAAAAACCCAGAGCTGAGGTTATTAACAAAAAGCTTTTGAGAAAGAAGCTGCTTAAAATCCAGCCGCTCCCTCAACACAAACAAAGCTGTGCAGGTACTGTGTACTTTCAAAAAAAACCCCAACTTTGATGTTTAACCTGTCTTATTCCAGTGGTGCAGATCCTGCACTAAGTGGGTGTTAGTCCAAACTGATGACAGACACAGATGTCTTGGGTTTTTTTGGATGCATAAGAGAGAGGAGAGTTACCTCCCAAACAGGCTGAACGGGACAGGTGAGGACCTGGGCCACACAATAGCTGTGAAAAGACTTTTCTTAAAAATAGCAGGGAACATGCCCATCCTCCTGCTTTCCCAAAGATGCAACTAGAACTCACAATTAGCAATTTAAGTGGCAGGGATACTGGTGGGTGCTCCTGGGGCTTGGACCTGCAGAGGAGCAATCCCCTGGAGCCTTGTGGAAAGCCAGGGATGGCTGGAGGAGAGGTGGAGAGAGATGGGCGGCCGGAGGTACATGAATGATACCAAAAGCACTGAGCTGAGGAAAGGTTTTGTGGTCATGCTGGGTTTGTTACTGAGGCCATCTCTAAAAGCAGAGGCAGCTGAGTCCTTTCTGCAGGACCGGTCAGTAGCATGGCTGTCTTTCCAGCTGATGGCAGACTCCAGTTCCAGAGCAGTCCAGCCCACCCATCTTCTTGATTTGCACCTACTAGAGAGCTGGAGAGGGACTTTTCACAAGGGTGTGAAGTGATAAAACAAGGGGGAATGGCTTTAATCCAAAAGAGAGCAGGGTTAGATTAGATATAAGGAAGAAATTCTTTGCTGAGAGGGTGATGAAGCACTGGCACAGGTTGCCCGGGAAAGCTGTAGCTGCTCCATCCCTGAAAGTGTCCAAGGCCAGGTTGGACAGGGCCCTGAGCCACCTGGTCTAGTGGAAGGTGTCTCTGCCCACGGCGGGGGGGTGTTGGAACTGAATGATCCTTATGATTTGTAGAACCCAAAGGATTCTGTGACTCTATGATGCAGCTTTGCTGTTGAATATCCTGTTGGGATGTGGTGCCTAAACTAACTCCTGCTCCTCCAGGACAGCCACACAGCTCCCCTGCACAGTGCAGGGACAGATGGGGGACATGTAGCACAGCCCCAGGGGAGCTCATCCCTAGGGAACCAGGACAGGGAGGGAAAGCCTGTGGTGTGGCTGAATCTGGGGACACTGTTGTCTCTAAGCTGAGTCTCCCTTTTGCAGTGCTGGTGCCTGGGGAAGGTACTGAGTGACAGGACGCCTGATGGGGCTTTGGCAGCCACCAGTCCAGCCCAAGCTTTGTTCTCTCCCTGTCCTGAGGGCGAAAGAAAAATTAGTCTGATGCAAAACAAAGAATCATGTCCTTCTCTTTTCCCTGGTATGCATTTTTCCTTAAACAATGAAGTGACTAATATAGAGTATCATCTTAATGTGCTCTGGTTGTGGTTGAGAGGAGCAGGAGCAGCCTGGCTGCATGAGCATGTCTGGAGGCTCTGCTGCCTGCACAGCAGGGACTCTGAGGATCGAGGAATCAGTTGTTTCTGAATAAAATCAGTAAGTTGTTTGCTTACTGGGAGGGGATGGCTTGCTTTGTTGCTGTTAGATTGTCTTCTGCTGGTACCCCAGCAAATGTTGTGGGTTAGTTTTATTGGCAAATACCAAACTCTCTTAGCAATGGTATTACAGTGTTTTGTTAACTTTTGTGTAGTCTGTGTGCACTGTGGAGTCCTCCCTGTCACCTACTGTCTGCTGTTACCAATCAGCCTGTTTCCAAACGGAGATCTGAGCTGACAAATGCTTTTATACATGTGCCATAGCTGTATTATCCCATGTTCTTGCTTTCCTTTTGGTTTTTTTGTGTGTTTTTTTTTGTTTGTTTGTTTGGTTGGTTGTTTTTTTTGTTTATTGTTATAATGACAAGGTACGGACATGCTGAGATTGTTCACCTCACTTAAAATGGAGGTATTTTTGTCTCAGCTAAACCACGGTCTGTATAAATCCCTCATGTCGCAGGAAGCTTTGTTTGCTACAGGTGGAGCAAGGCAGTTACACCCCCAGTAATGTCTGTCTCTGGCTTTCTGCAGAGCCACGGAACTGCTCTGGGCAAAATCCAGATGGGCGTTGGGGATATCAGGGCTGTGCTGGTCCAAGGGTTGGCTGCTCAGTGAGGTTACATGTAGGGGAAAGTTTTATATCTACACACATCTGCACTCAGTTTAAGAGGAGGAACTTGTGAAAATATTGTGTCACCTATCAAAACAGTTTGAATTCTTGGGTGAGACTCTTAGAATATGTGAGTGGTGTTTATATACGAATATATATATATTTAACTTTTTAACGTTAAGATCCATATTGTCAAATGCTGCTTGAGTGAAAAGTTCCAGAATCTCTTCTTGTCTCTTTATTTTTCCCTATTTAATGAAAGCTAATCCCATGACCTTGGCAGCCCAGGTTGTTAAAAAGCCAAAGCCATGGATTTCACCATGAGTAGTAACATTTTTGGTTGGAACAGCTATTTGAAAGCTGAAAAGGAAGAGTATGAAACCACCACTGTCATGGCTGAGTGCAGTTCCCATGCCCATTACCTCACCACGAGATGCATGGGCAGCCTCTGATCCTGTAAGAACATTTAAATTCACTATTGTGGTGTTTCTGTGGTGAAACTGTTTCGGTGATACTTGTCCTGTAAATCATCTGCAGGAACATGTTGGTTTTGAGAGACAGCTCGCCCATGAGACCTTGCTTACTTCTGGGTTGTGCGATGCAGCTGCTGAAGGAGATCCAGGTTCCCTTTTCCTGGTAAATTCTGGGGGCAGCTGCTCTCTAGACCATCGTATGGCCCCTCTTGAGAGTCATTTCACGAGTGCAGGAGGGAAAACTATAGCACACCTTAAACTTTATCTGGGAAAGGTGCCCAGTTTCACCATGCACAGAGATCTCTGGCATTTCGAAGGCAATAAAGTGTCATTTAGCTCCCTCATTCCAGAGGCAGGTGGCAGTTACACTTTAACACAAGGTCATTCCTTAATGAGGATGGGAAAAGTGGTGAATACTTGGATGCATGATGGCAATCTTTCAAGCGTGATAAAGTTTGGGGCCCTCTTGTGCCAGAGTTGTCCCTGCCTGGATGCTTACAGGGGAAGGGTGAGAGCTACAAAGGCCCCAAGTGATACGTGGAGGGGGAAAGCCAAAGCCCCCAAAAGCTGTGTGGCTCAGTTGGGATGCTTGTGACAAGGCTGTGGACCCACAGATCTTGGCTCCCTGTTGCTGTGCTGTGGGGCTCTGCTGCTTCCCAGATCCACATTAAAATAGAGAAAAAGGATAAATTACTTCAACTGGAGCAGCTCCTTTCTGCAGTGCCAGGCTGTCCTGCTCAGGTGGAGCTTTGCCATGACGGTACTTCCATAAAATACCCTATAGGTTTTTTTACTTTGTGCTTCTAAAACATGCCAAGGGCTGAAATTTTTATCTGCAAAAGAGATGACTCAGGGACTATCCAAGGTGGCTTTTCCATTTATTTATGTTTTCTGTTGCCAATTTTCCAGTTCTATTAGTTGATGCTAGAAATACACACGTATCAGTTTTTCCAGGACCAAAATACAAAGGGGTTTTTTTACATAGTTCTGAGCTAGGACAGGATATCTTGGTCACATTGCAGACTGGTAAATTTGGATCTGCCGAAGTTGTTACACATGAGAAAAGCCCCAGTAAAAATGAGAGTGCTTAAATTTAAGCATGTGCTAACATAACACATTTTAGAGGGCTTTTTGTATCTGTCTGTAAAAGATGCTATAATCAGCACTGAGGCTTGCCTAAACCAGTGTGGAAATTGCTGTGTGCCTAAGAAGCCGGGCAAGTTGTCACAATCCCAACATTAAAAGGCTGCAGCGGATTAACCAAAACCTATTTCAAATTGATTTAGTGCAGCTGATGCGTAACTCAGCCTGGTCATCTGTGTCCTGCCAGGGACTGCTGTGCTCTGTGCAGGTTTGAGTCCTGAGCCCAAGTGGCTGAGTTGTCATTGCATCTTGCTGTGTTGTCATTGCATCTGCCTGCTCTCCCCCCCGAGGATGCTAGGGAAAACAAGGAAACCCTGGCTCCCAACCTGGCTGGTCACAGTTAGCTTTTTATTTTCTTTTTAGCTTTTATTCTTCTCTCATTCAGTACAGTGTCCGCTGCAGCAGATCCCAGATGGGATCTTGCCCCTGGCAGGGAGTACAAGCATTTTTCCGCCGTGCAATTGAGTTGGCAGGGAAGGTTCCATCAGCTGCTTGACTCAGGACGTGTTGGGTTTCTGACAAAGAGTGTTTCTGCTGCCTGCAGCACCTCCTGCCCTCCAGGACTGGGGTGTGTGCTCAATGGGAAAGTTGAAAACTTTTCTTTAAGAAGTTAGGGACTTTTTGAGCAATCTTGCAGACTTTAATTAAAACTGGTGTTCCTCTTTTCCTGTATTGGTTACAGATGGAGGTAGATTTTACAAAGGATGGGTCACCCAGGTGACTGTTGCTGCTGTTCTACTCTTGTTACTCCATTTTTGTAAACCTCAAGCATCTTCCCAGCAACCTGTGGGCTTTATCAGGCAGAGCTCTCTCCTCCCTAAGCTCAGGCTGAGCAAAGCCTTCCCAGTTGGTGATTAGATTTGCATCACCAACTGATAAACAAAACTTCATCGAGGCCTCTAACAGACAGACCTTTCATGTTTTTGGACACAGCAGCAGCACTGCTGAATGCTGATAGCTGTCTGAACAAGAGGCAGGAACAGTGGGGAATATTTAATACCTATTTATTTTTCCTCCAAGTCCCTGATGTAGAAGAGACCTCAGCATTATTATGCATTGCAGTGGGCCATGTTGAGAGGCCTTTTTGCCATTGTTTCTAGCTCAGGTTTAGCAAAAAGATGCTCTCAGACTCAGCTCTCTATGAGGTGATACTGCTCATTGATGCCTTGTAATATCCAGATGAGCTTTAAGCTGTAATATTCACCGAAAATACATCTGAAGCTTCCCCCTCTTGGAGGTAAAAAAGCAATATTCACACTTCTTGGCGAGGGTTCACCAAGATGCCTGAAACGGAGTTAAAAAAATAATACAGAATGGTATTTGCATTGTTTTCCCCTTCTCTTAACCCTGCATTTCCTCTTCACTGGTCAAATCAAATGGCAGTGACATTTCAAAGTCTTCCTGAATGGCAAAATTAGAAATATTCCTTTTCTAGGGAGTCTGCAAGAGGTAGTTTAAACATTGCACGCAGCCGCCCCGGTAGGAAGTTGTTTAACTTGTCGAAATCTCTCTTTTACTGCAGGACCTCTATTGAAAATGACAAATTGCTTAAAGCAGTTTCCATGTTAGTCTTTAAAAAATTCAGTTTCTTTCCACCCAGAACACGTGGAAGGCATTTGTGCACTTGCCTGACTGTTTCTGTGTCCTAAGGCTCACACTCAGTGTCTTTGGACTTCATGTAATATTCTCATGCAGCTGCTGGGGTTTATGTTTTCCTCAACTTTCTATTGAATTGGATTTCCCCCCGTCTTAGCTTATCTTAGCCATGAAAAGTCAAATATCTGTCTGGTTCAGACCATGGGGATCATGGAGAGAGCAGAGGAGGGACACTCCAATGTGTTTGCTTTTTGGAAGTGATGTTCAGAGCATTACAAAATCCATAATTTAAGCTGTAAAATCTGTACCCACAGCCAAGTTGTTGTAATGTCCTTTAAAAGCGTTGAGCGGTGTTAATGCTTCACAAAATGACAAAACGTCTTTTGCTTAAATGTTTTCAACTACTTCTCAGTAGCTGTCACTGTAGCAAAGGACATGCATGGCAGGTACCAGATACAGAGCATGCAGTTGGCTGTAACTGCTGTAAAAATAAAAATTGCTCAGTTGAAAAAGCTTTTTGTCTTTTTTTT
>VXAY01003228.1:3051836-3193109 GCA_013399855.1 Oxyruncus cristatus | reverse complement strand
TTTTTTTTTTTTTAAATGAAAGATTTCAAGCTGTCATTGTGCTCTGGTGGCCCTGCACAGAGCAGCACGCTGTGTGGATGAGGATGTATTGCCAAACCTTGCATTTGGGCTTGTGAAAGGAGAGGGTGCAGGAGAGAAGTGAGCCTCCTTAGCAATGCTAGATAAATGGCAGGCTCTGAAAATAAGGTGGAAATTGTATTTCTGAAACCTTGGCCCGCCGAGATGAGGCTTCCTGTGCTCTTCCTTTTTCCTGCAAGGAGTTGCCCCAGTGTATGAATTTGCAGAGCTGCTTTTTGGTGGCCCTGCTGCAGGTCGTGTGGCCGGAGGTGGATCTGTCCCCAGGGCCATGAGCAGGTCGAGTGTGTGTCCACCAGTGTCCTCCTACCCTGGCCGAAAGGCAGGCTGTGGGCTGCCCCCAGGTCTGTGCAATCCAGGGCACAAACTGTGCCCTGTCTGAGTGGAAGGTGCTTTGTCCCGAATGGCATCAGATGAAAAGGAATCGGCATTGCCCCATCTCTCTGCTTGAGACAACCCTGTTGCTCAAGAGGGATGATTACCGAGTTAGACAGCAGTCAGGAGGGGATTTGAGGACAATCCAGATGCTTTTTCTATAACTTGAAGGCATGTCATATCCTGGCATTTCTATTTTTACCCACTTTTAATACTTTTTGTGTTTTATCTGCTATGATCCCTTCGTTTTTTGGCAGGTTTGGACTGATGTGATATCTTGACTTTCTTTTGTAGCCATTTATTTGTTGATGTTTAACATTTTGCTACAGTGTTGCTTTTTTCCTCTGAAGTGGTATTTAAATAAAGTAACAGTTACAAATTTTCTGGGTTCTGTTTTTGTTTTCCTTTTGCGGAGTGGTTTGGGAAATTTACCTTGTGCTGGATGCTGTTTTCTTTTGTGTCGGATGTGTCAGAGCAGATTCAGGTGAGCCGTCCTCTCAGCTGCTCTCCTGATGCAAATACTGGTCGGTATAATCTGTTTTAGAAAATAGCATTAGAAACAGGCACCCGCTGGGAAGAATAACTCGTTCCTGGGCGAGTGTCCTGATCTCTTGTAGGCAGAGGGCAGTTTATGCCTGGAAGCTGGAGGCTTTCTGCACCTTGTTTGTAGTGTTTGCTGTCTTTTTGTGGAATATCGGATGCCGCCTTCGGCTCTTCTTGTTATGTGAAGAAATGTCTGATCCGTTTCTGAATCGTGCAGAGCTCCCTGATATCAGGCATAAAATATTTTTTTAATGGGTATTAAACCTGCCTTGCTGGTTGTTTGTCTCTGGCCGATAAAATCGGTGCACCCCAAAATACCCTGCAGATACAGATACCTATTTCAGAACCAGCTATTTTAGTCATGTAACAAAGCGAGAGCTTTAGTCCCTTGCCCCTTGCAAAGGGTCTGGATCACTCTCTGCTTGTCCAGCAGCCAGTGTTGTCACAAGCAGCACTGGGTTGCTGTTGTGTTCCCACAATTACATACCTGTGGTTGATTATTAACCCATTTCTTTAAGAGTGGTGCCGTGTTTACTCTGACCTTTTTTCTTTCCTGCTCTCCAATCACAGTCCAGATTAAAGGCAGCCTCTTCCGAGCAAAACACTGGAGTTAATATTCCACTGGAGGTGTGCTAATAAACCCCCTTGTTACTGGTATGGAGAAAAACGATCTCAGTGTGTTTGATTTAATATCTTGGGTCAAGAGAATGCACCAAAATGTTGGAGTAAATGCCTTTAAAAGGCACGTTGAGCTCGTGGGTGCAGTTCCCTGATCAGCAGCATTTGTCATAATTGACATACCAGCAAGATGTTGAGGTGGTTTTTTTTTTTGGGGGGGGGGGGGGTCCTGATTTTTAGAGAATACAGACCCACATTCTGTGTGAACTTGCACAGGCTGAGAGAACAGACACAGGCTCTGCCTCAGCCTCAGTGCTTGGAAGGGGCCCCATCCTGCTTTTTTCCCTGTCCCTGCTGGTGGCCTTTGCAGGATAAGTGATGCCAGGGTGCTTGGCTGGGGATGTGGGTCCTGGGGCAGCTGCTGGATGTTGACAAGGTCAGGTCTAATGGCAGCAAAGGCAGTGTCCTGCTGTGGCCTGTTCTTGGGGCAGGAGGAGGGTGCAGGGCTGTGTGAGCAGGGACTCGTCCCTCTGCCAACACGTGTATGTTTGCAGGGTTCCTAGGTATGGGCACGGCAAATCACACAGCATTAAATTAATGAACCCTCTTGCAATTTTAACTAGAATGAAAACTGTTGCAAAACTTAAGCACTAAGTAGCACTGAAGCGTGTTTTCCTGGGAAGAGATGGGTGTTTGTGGAGCCACTGGGGCTTTTGCTCCTGCATTGCTCCCCTTTCAAAGATGACATATTTTGATTTATCTTAAAACCTCCTTTCAGCCTTAAAAAAGCAGTGCTTATCATCACTGTTGTTGGGAGCCCGTGCAGCAGTTTGAGTTACTGCCTTTCCCTTTCTAGTGCCATGTAAGCGAGCATAAATCTGTATATTACACCAATTTACATTTGGTGGGATTTGTCCTGACACGTCCAAAGCTTCTGACTCTTGATTTGTTGTATGAGCAACTTCTTTAATATGGAGCCCTGGGGACAAGGCCCAGTTTAAAATAAAGTTGTGCAAGTAGAAGCAGAAAGGCATGGACTATATGCCTGTGGTCTACAACTAAACTAACCAAGGAATTTAAATTCTGCTCTGCATTTCATCTTGAGTGCTGCACTCCTGAAGGCAATGCCAGCTTCTGGCCTCAGCCTTGCCTTAGCCAGGGCAGAAGCCATCGGGTGCAAGCGCCTGGGATCTCACAGTGGGAAGAGGCTGATAACAGCAATTCCTCAGCTGCTTGCAGGATGAGACTGTCTCACTTTTCTCATGTGTACTGCTTTTATTTAGGTTAGCCTGGATTTTTGAATTAAAAGATGCATAAACATATCACTTTCAAGTTCCTGTTGGTGTGGTTTTTGGGTTGTGTTATTATTTTTCATTTATTTTTACTCTGCCTCGTGTATTTCTTTGTTTGGGGACAAGGTAGTTTCAAGTAAAGTGTAAACTATAAAACTTCCATTAACTCCATGAAGGGGTAGCAGTGAACCCCGCTACCTCTGTGAAATACCTTGGCTGGAAAGTTTACTACATTGGCTTTATGAGATTCAAAGCTTTTTGCCTGAGATGAAAGGAAAACTATGCTGTAAAATCCTGTTCCTTACTAATCTGGCTGTTCTGAAGGTAGATGCAAACTAACTTGCTGTGTGCTTTGCAAACCTCTAAGGGAGAAGTTGGACATATGTGTGAATAACTAGATGATATATTAAATAAATGAAGGAAGGAAATGTGCCATCATCACTTCATAGAGACTTCTGTCATTTGGGACTGATTTTTCAAAGAACCTAATTTCTAATTCTAGATAATGAGGTTTTTAAATATGTACTGAGCCTCTTAAAATCAGTATCTCTAATGGACCAGATTTTAAGTGATACCTAAACTATACAGGTTTCTTATGGAGGATTTTATGTGTATATATATATATATATGCACATAGTAGAAATTCATCCCTATAGGGTCTGCAGCTAGAAACTTTAGGGAAAAAACTTAGACTACTGCCAGTTTTGGGCTAACACTTTATTTTTCTTCAATACTTTTGTAATTCTTTTTATGGATACTGAATTGCTTCTGTGACACACCACGTTGCAGACAAGGGCAAAAGTTTAGCAATCTGCCGTGCAGAAGGGCTGATTTTGTTGCCAGCTGCTGATTCTGGCTGTGCAGCTCTTGTACCAGCCAATTAAACCCACACTCATTACAGCCTTTGTGGTTTGGAAGTGAAGTGTTCCTGCCTTTAACTTGTAGTTTTACAGGATGTTGGTTTAGGCTGGAGGTTTGCAAAGCTTGAAATCTTATATTTTCCTCTGGTGTGTGCTCCAGGGGTAGAGGAGGTGAACAAGGAGAGCTACATGGAGAGTGGTGTACTCTGAAGTGGGAAGGTGTGCCTCTCTCTTGGAGCACCCTGAACCTGCAGTCACCTCCTAAAATTTTCAGGGAATACCCCAATATCTGGTGTACCAAGCTGCTGCAGATAGGAATGGTCTCTGCTGCAGTGTTGGTCTTGGAAAAACAATGTCTAGTGCTGTAGGAAGTGCTGAGCATCCCTTCATAAGCATATTCCTTCAGCTCCCCAGCCACAGATTTCTGCCTGCCCTCCCTTGTGGGGAAATCCTGCCATGCTTGCAGACTGGTTTGGGAAAGCTCTGGGCAAAGAGAGGGAGGAGGCAGAGATGGAAGAAGAATGTGACCCTCTGAGCTGTTACTGGTGGCTGTGCTATTTTAAAGTCAAACTTAATTTTTAGCTTTTCATAAACAAATCTCTGTGCCAGCTTCTTCTGTAGCTCTGAAATCAGTTGTGTCTGCAGCTCCATGGCTGTATCCTCCATTCCGTGGGTGCTACAGGGAAAACAGCTGACCTTCCCTTCCCCCAAATGCCTCTTGGCACTTGGGAGGACCTTTGGAGAGCTGCTTTGCAGAGGGTTTAAACCCTCCAGCTCTTCTGAATGTTGCACGACAGCTGCTTTATCCTGGGGTAAAGAGATCTAATGGATCAAGTAAGAGGCTACACTCATTGCAGGTTACTGTGGGAGCTGGTGTCCTTCATCCATGACCCAAGGGGCTGTCTGTGCCCCCAGTACTTTCATATTTGACCTGGAAATACAGTACTGGCCTTGGAAATGCAGTGTGCAGCACGGGCAGGGAAGCAGCAAGGATCCAGTCTCTCAAGAGAGGTTTAGTGATGTTTAGTTTTCTTACGACATTATTGCCCTGTTGATTTTAACTTGGAAACTTCAGTGAAAACCACACACGCTGCTGTGAAAATTCATACTTAGTAACAAGTAAACAAGTGATCCAGCAAGTCTGACTGATTCAGGAAATTCCCTCCAGACCTTGCAGGGAGGAGGAGCTTTGCATTTTTCTTGTCCCGTGTTTATTTTTAGTCTCGCCTCTAACATTGCTGATAGTACCATTACAGCCCTGCAGATTGAAGTCCCAGCATGGGGTAGAGTTGAAAGAACGATGCTGCAAAGCAGTCAGAACCTCCAGGATTTTGCAGCAGTGTCATGCTACAGGCAGTTAATTCAGTCCATCATTTGCCTGCCTGGACACAGCTCAGTGCCACAGCTCAGTGAAAGTCTTTGGTTTCCTGGTGCACCTCTTGTCAGAGGCAATGTTTTCATTGATGACTCTGTCCTTGTGACTTGAAAGTGCTGTGTTTGTGGTGCTAATATTTTGGGTGTTACAGCTGTCTTTTTAGGCCCCTTTTTCCCTCAAATATATTTTGCATTTGCTCTGAGGGTGTGTTGTGTTTTGGACTGGGAAGACAAGAGTTTAAGTCTTGTACAGCTCCCATCACTGGTAACCTTGGTCTGAAGCAATTGGTAACACAGAGTTTTGGGTGGTGTTGGAGAGGACAAACTTGACAGCAGCACCCATCTGCAAGACCAGATGATTTACCCAAGAGCTCTTGGCATTTCAGGGAGGCCCTTTTATTACCAGGGCTGGCTGTGTTGGTCTGAGTCAACAGAAGGGTATTTAAGTCATGTAATGGTTTTTGGGTTTTCTGAGTCTTCGTTTGCCAACCGTTAGTCAAAGTCCCTAGAGATGGCAGAGGACATTATTCAGGACTGCCTAATGATTGAAAACTCCTAGAAATAGCAGTTTCTGTTAAGAGCTGGTATTTAGTCTGGGTTGTATTGCACCTAGGAAACAGTTCTGTCAGAAATAGCTGAATCTGAAGACGTTTATGCTCTGCAGCAATAGAATCTGTACCTGCTCTGCAATGAGACAGGTTGGAACAGATACTGACACTCATTGCCTGTGGAGGCCGGGGAGTGTCCCTGTTATTTGGGCAGGACAAGGCTTGGGTGGCCTGTGGCAGGCAGAGCATCACTGTCGGGGTCTGGCCACCACAGGGAGGGGTAGTGCTGGACTCAGAAACAGACCATCCAAAGCTGGGCTGCCTTGGCTTGCAGAGGTGCTCATCACCTGGCCAGGCTGGTGATCTGCTCCCCTGGGCCGAGCCCTGTGCGCTCTGAGGGCTGTGACTCTGAAGGTGGCTGCTTAGCCCTTTCCAGCACCTCATGGATATACCTTAAGGCATATCCTCAAATAGTTACTGAGAAGCCTAATTCTGTATTTTAACATCCCCTAAGACTAGTTTTCATTAGCCATGAGTAGGGGAGCTGTTCCAAATTGGAGAAAATTGCTGTATCCCAGGGACCATGTCCAGGAGACAGCCCGTGCCTGCTTAGCAGACATGGTCTGATCAAAATAAGATGTGGCTGAGGGCAAAAGACCGTGTGGATACTCAGCAGTATCTTACCTGTGTCTTGGTCATTGTTATTGATCCTTATGAGTTTCCTGAGTTGATTTGACTTCCAATAACGTGACTTCAGGGTGAGTGGGAAGGGTTTGCAGGAGGTCCAAACCAGCACATACTGTTTGGTGTTTTCATTGTTGGAAGGGACCAGTTAACCGTGGTGGGACATGGTGGGAATGAGGGGCCTGGCTGTGCTCAGATGTGGTTCTGCTGCTACCATGTGTTTGACCAAAATGTCACAAATCTTCTGGATAGTGGAGAAGGAGCCTGGTCTAAAACCAGGAGTCTGAAGAACATGTTTGAAGACAAGACCAACTACTTTGCTGTTTGAGGTTTTTGCTATAGACTTCTGCCAAGCATCTGCAGGCTCTGATCAGCCTCTTTATACCTGAGCAGTCTTAACAAAACCATTTTTTGTTTCATTTCTTTTTCCAGCCATTTCAGTTGAGCTGGCTGTTGGGTTTGCTTTATTTTTAAACAAAACAAGATCTCTGGGGACTGGTGCCTGTTGGAGTCTCTCTGCGATAACACAGAAAGGTTCTCATTTAAAATGCAGCTGAAAAATAATTTAAAAATACAACAGTGTGCACAGGGGTGGTTACAGAAACTGAGGAGATCTGTTTCTTTACTTGGGAATCTTGGATTAAAATCTGTTGTTGCAAGAAAATCCAAATGACAAGTTTTATTCAGCCTCTATTATTCATGCAGTGAATACCTCTTTAGGCTCCCCAGACATATGTCCTTTTCTAGACTTACAATGAGTAGACAAACACTATGTGTTTATACCAAATGCTGTAGGATTTACGGGTAACTACTATGTGGTTTGAAGTAACAATATACACAATGTATTGTGTATTTTTATATTTGGCCTATGTTCAGTATAAGATTAAACACAAGAATTTATGGGCTTCAGAAAAAAAATCTTTCCAATGCTGAAAGCAAAAAGGATGATCTATAATGAGGCTTTACAGTTTATAGTATTTTTAAGGGCAATTTTTTTATTTCCTTAATGTATTTTCCATGTAAAAGTATTCATTTTGCACTTCAAATAAGATACTGTTGGTTGCACTTACCAGCAAACAGCTGGGGATTCTGCTGCCTTAACCGCACAGCAGCTGCTAATTAAAAATATATAATTCTACCCTGATTAGCTTATAATGATTATAATCCCCTTAAATTTGATTATTACCACAGCATGGTAACCTCAGCCACCCCCTGTTTCATTGTGGGGCCTGTGAGTAACAAAACTAGTCATTAAGAGCTGATAGCTGGTTCCTGAAGGATTTCTTCCCAGAAAGGGGAGCGTGGGGGGATAAACCTGCCCTGTTCCCTTATGGCTTTGGAGGTGCCTGGATGGAGTTTGGTTTTCTAGCTGGGGTGCAACAGGCAAGCAGAACAATTTATTCTTGGCAATAGTGAATTTTCTTCAATGCTGCTTTGACTGTGATAATTTTATTCAGTTTATTCTTGTCTTCTGATCTGAATTTTTTCTCTTTTTTTTTTTTTTTTTAAACAAACAAACAAACCACCTGGTCAACTTTGCAAAACATAACAAACTTTACAAAACATAAAAGTCATGCTTTCAGCCTTAGGATTGCTTTGCTTTCATCTTGTGCCCATCTGCTTATCCGTCACCATTTTTTTCTCAATTTATTTTGCAACTCTTGATAGCAGGGAAAGGCCTCTTTCTTTCTTCTGCAGCACCTGGGTGCTTGGGAAATGACACTGTAGGGTAGAGCAGTAATAAATAACTGCTGCTGGAGAGCAGTTTGGAAACCCTGAGTTCTGGGCAATTTTTTCCCCTCTCACTGCAGTCCTGGGACATGAAAAGAGGCCGTGTCAGATGCCTTGTCAGAGAGATGCCCTGATTTGAAAGTGTGAGTGTCACTCAGAGTTCACCTCTGACTTGGGGATCTGGTATTAATGGAAGAGCTGAAAGGCCAGTTTTAATATACACAGGAGATAATAGAACCTGTCATTAAAAAAAAAATAATATCTCCCAGAGCACGAAGAAGTGGCTGCATCAGTGTATTCATTTGTTAAGTGCTTGGACAGAGGGAGGCTGGTGCTCGTCCTGGAACAGCGTGAGGATTGTGGCTGCCGGGGCAGGAGGAGAGGGATGGAGCAGCTGTGCCAGGGTGGGAATCTTGCTTCCCTGCTGCTCTGGTGGCAGCTCCAGTGGTTCTCCCTCTTGGGAGAGTGAGCTCTGAAACCTACTGGAGTCTGGAGCTGCTGGATGTCCAGCTCTGGGATAAGGTCCCTGCAGCCCAGCTGTGTGTCACACCAGATCCCAAAAGGTTTGGACAGCAGAGGTGTGCTGGCTGGTGTGAAGCGACTTTGTCCCAAGATCTCTGTATTGGTGGGACAGCCAGATGGATCTTATTTTATTTTAAACCTATCAATTATGAATTATTCTGTATCTCGGGTAACAGAGCCTAGATGTCTTACTGTCAGAGATAAGGGCGAGGCTGAGGCGCCTCATATGAGAGATAAGGGAAATAGTTTAATATTTTTTCTTAACATCATTCTTACTGTTCCCTTTAGCTTTTTTTGGTTGGTTATGGTGTTTTGTTGTTTGGGGCTTTTTAAAATTTATTTATTGGGATTGACATAAGCTTTTTAGTGCATTTTTTTTTAAAAAAGGACATAATTTATTTAAGATTTTGATGCCCAGATGTTCCCTTCCAGTTTCATTCCACCACATATGGACATTTGCATACAAATAAAAGGAAATGTCCTCTGTGTGTGTAGATAATTGATAGCTATTCATTAGGTAAAGTCAGCTAATATAATGCTTGTTAATTTTAAAGCTCTCCTGTGGTTGGCAAGGAACTGAAGGTATCGATCAGGGTCTGAAGGATGCATTTTCTTGCAGCTCTGAAGGATGGCCTTTGGTCTGAGAGTCACGAGTCCACAATCAAGTTGTTCTTGGGTAAAAGAGAAAATTTCAGTCATTTCTAACTTTCCCTTTAGACTCAGCCTGAGATGGGAGATGGCTGTGCAAGACGGACAGAGCGATAGAGATTTATGACTCTCTTCAGTGGAGAGGTGACTTGCATTGCCATGACATCTTGTATCTCAGAAGAAGTTAATCACAGCTTTTCTCTGTGTTGCTGGGTTACACTGCTTTGAGAAAAAACAGAAACTGCTATGAGCAGTATGAATAGCCGAAACCACAAGTCCCACTGAGATTACAGCCAACTCCTCCTAAAGGAAACGGATTCAACCACCAACAAAGTTTTTCATTAGATGATTTTTTTTTCTGAGTGAACAAAATACCCCTATTGTGGCATAATTGTTTAGCTTTTGGAGATTCAGGCAGAGTTGCAACTACATGACTGTTTTAGAAAATAATTCAACTTGATTAGGATGGGAGGGCAAAGAGACATTTGGCTTTTTATTACGTTTTGTAGCATTTTGCAGAATAATGCAGCAGGTTTTAATTTTCTCAGTTTCTGTGCTTTTTGGCTCTGCAAAGCGGGGAGGGAGGAAAGTCTGTCTTGCATTTCAGGACAAATCTAAATCTGATGGACAAAAGTTTTGGCTATCTGATTGAAACCTTTTGTTGCTGAGACCGAATGACTCTACCAGGCTGTCAGGGCTGAAGTGATTTGTGTCTCGGATTCATTGTTTTGAACTGGTAAAATGTATTTACTTGTGGTTAGTGGGAAAGTTAATATTTTCATTGTAGCAATATGATAATGGCTAAAACCCAAGCTGAGTTGTAAGTGAGGAAAATGCAGTATGGAAAAACCCTGGGAGCTGAGTCAGATTTAATTTAATTTAATTTAAGCATTTTTTTGATTTCTGGTACCTTGATCTGTCATACCAGAAGTACCCAGAATTGTAGCCAGTGCTTCAAGGTACAAAATGATAGTGGCTTTGATAAACTTAATTAAACAGGAGATGGTGAAGTTTAGTGTATTAATGCTTGTCAGCTGAAATTACTTCTACTTCTTAGCTGAAGGCTCAGAAATTGCTTTGGTCCATTCTTTCCCTGCCCTTTGTATTGACCAAGTATATCACACCCCAACAAAACATGTTGCTGTTTCATGCAGAGGGACTCATCAAAAGACAATGTTTGCTTAGGGGTTTAGGAGGTGCAGGCAGTCAGGAATTTAAAAAATGATTGAAGAATAGGGGATCTTGGATCTGTGATTGTTGGTGAGAAGACAAAGGTTACCAAAAAGTGTTTGAACATCTACCCACTGGAAGCTTGATGATTTAAGCAGCACCACATTGGGACATCTCAATTGGGTTTAATCTTACAAATCACTGTGGTGTTCATGTACTGTCTATGCTAAATGTAGCAACCATACATTAGGAAATTTTTAAATATAGGGTTGGCCAGCCTCTATTTCTTTGTAGACTTTTCTCCTGGGAATTGTCTGGCTGGTTACACCATGACTACAAAATGTCAGACAATGCAAGGATCTTCCTCCCCCCACCCCACTTTATTTCCATCTCTCCTCACAAAGGCAGTTCCTTGGAGTGGTGGCTGTGGTTTGCTTGTTTTTTTTCCCTAGGAAGTTTGTGAGCAAACTCTTGGACTTACTTGTAAAGTGCTGTCTAACATCAGATCTTTGCTAGAAAGTTTTCCAGTGAAAGCTGTGCTGTGTATGTGTTTCAGAATGCCTTTGGAAATTAATAACAAATAAGGGACTAAATGCACATCTCTTTCAAAAGCTGCTGGGCACCCCATGGCTGTTTCCATGGCCATTGCTGGATGGCTGTTCCAAAGGCTGCAAACTGTTGGGTTTGAAAACTGCACATGAGCCTGCCAAGCACTGGGGCTGCCTGTGTTAAAAGCCTCTTTTTAGGCAGGCTCTCATCAGAGGTTTGAAAAGCCCATAGTTTGTGGTAGGCAGTCTTGAAAGCAAAGAATGTCTTCGCATAACTCTGGATTTAAATACTTTCATTTATTTGGTCTTTAATGTTTTATTAACCATCTAAACCAGTTTAGATTGCAGCTAGAGATTTTGCAACAAAACCAGACAAACCAGTAGGTTTTGCTAAACTGAGCATTAGTTGATAGGAAGATAACTCCAAGCACTCCAGTGTGCTCTTGCAGAGAGCTGGGCTGGTGAGGAATGCAGAGCAGAGCCCTGGCAAGCCAAAGCAAAAGGTGAAACTCCAAAAGAGATGGAAAGCATCCAGAGAAGACATATACTTCAAAAGGAGTTGAATCTAATGAAAATAATCCATCATGAGGAAATGAGTATGTTTGAGCTGTATTCAATGAGAGGGAATATAGCTTGAGAAACTGATGCAAGTAAACTTTATCTAAATTGAAGAGGAAATTAATACAGACAGTTGATTAAAGATGTGAAAGAGCTTTAAATTTAAAGCTTCATAAAGAAGGACAAATAAAATGCAATTTCCATAAGCGAAGGCAAACCTGTGAAAGACAAATGAGAATGGAAAACAGATAGCAAGTTACTTGTTTAAAAACAAATAAACAAACCCCTGAAACCCGTTAAAAACAATGGAAAAAAAGGCAAATTGCTTTTAGCTGATACGAGATGGCTTGTGACTGTGGGTGCAGTGGCCCGTGTTCATGTGAGATTTTGAAAATTAAGTCCGCTGCTGCTTCTGGTCGCCTGTGTCTCTGAGCTCTGGAGCGTGGGGATGTGCATGACCCCAGGTAATGTGAGAGCAGCTGTCATCCCTAAGTCTCTGACTCCTGCTAGAGGGGGGTTGGGATAGGAGTTCAGGACTACAGAAAAACCCAAATGTACCCTCTGACTGAAAAGTACCGATATGGTGGTTTAGGCTGTTAGAGCATCATCTCCTGTACCAGTCCAACCCGCTGGCTGTGGTCCCCGCCTCGCCCTTTGGTGGGGATCCACTGGGTGCCCAAAGTGGGGAGCAGCCCTTCCAGAGCGTGGTCCAGCTGTGCTGCACAGAAGGATAGTTTGCTTTCTGCCTGTTCCCTGCAGTGTCAGCAGTTCAGAAGCATGCACTGAATTAAAGTCTGAGTTAAAGCGCTGCTTCCAGAGCCTCTGGTGAACCTGAGCCATCCCCAGTCTTGCCTGGAGTGGGAGAGCTGTGCTGTCATGTGGAGTGGGGTGGGTGGGCTCGCTGTGTCTCAAGGAGAGAGCCAGATACCAGAGATAACCCCCTTCCATGCACTTGCAGCAGAACAATGAGGGGGTTTATGTAAATAGAGCTCCCTGCAACTATGCAAAAATGATAACGCTGCCTGTAAGGCTGCTTGGGACCTGCGGGCCTTTGGGCTTCATCATGGCTTGGAGAAGCAGCTCTGATTTGTTTGATTTAACTGGTATAATTGTGTAAGTGAGTGTGTGTGGGGGTATATTAACCTTTGTAAAGCAGGCAAAGTTGTTTTAGAATCACAGAATCATTAGCCTTGGAAAACTCCTCCAAGGTCATCAAGGCCAACTTTTGAAGTAATACTGCCACGCCCACTAAGTCATATCATGGAGTGCCATGTCTCCTAATTTTTTGAACACTTCCAGTGATGGTGACTCCATGACTTCCCTGGGGAGTCTGTAACAGTGGTTGACCACTTCACCACCAGTGAAGAAATTTTTCGTAATATCCAACCTGAACCTCCCCTGAGGCCATTTCCCCTTGTCCTAAAGGGGAAATGTTCTGTTATCTCTTGTAGCTTTTAAATATGGGTATTTTCATAACAGTTATTTATTTTTATGGTTTTTGTGGCGGAAGATTTAAACCTGTGAGGTTTTTGTGCTGTGAGGTGCAAAATGATCCCCCCTATCTGCAAGAAGATGACTCTTCTCTGAAATGGGTCTGATGGGCACTACAGCAGCAGATGGTGTATCTGGCAGTTATCAATGGCCCCGGCATACCAGAGCCAGGTCAAAGCAGAGGCTCCAGGATTAACATGGAAACTGCCTGGGATTTGCAGCAGTGAAGGATATATACCTGTGTGACAGGATGGTCTGGGTGTGAGACTCCTCACATCCACATCTCACAGTGTTCCTAACATCACTTAGCCTCAGGGAGTGGCAGGGCAGGGCTATTTGTGTTGATAAGGGAATGTCAGCGTGTATCCTATGGAAATGTGTGGGTATTATTTGTTTTTATACAAACACACACACACACACTCATACACAAATATATATATGAGATCTCTCTCCTGTTCCTTGGGAGCCAACTTTGTTTTGTCGTGCTGTATGAGAAAATATTTGTCAAACTGAAAGGAACTGTGATGCAAGTCCCCAAAGCAATAAAAGGAGGTTTAATGTGCAGGTTTGCTCTGAATGTAATAAAGTGTGTGTCAGGGCTGCAGGTGTTTCATGGGGAAGAAGAGGGGATGAGTATCTGAGGTTTGGATTTGGAATGTTCTGTTTTATACAGTTTCTTCATTACACTCTTTAAAACCAATGTGCGTGCTTGACAGTGTGCAATATTTTTGGTAAGCACACACTGTGGAAGGAAGATGGAGGTTTGTCCTTTCGTGTTGCAGAGGCAATTTAAAAGGTGTGGAGGGCTGCCTCAAGGACAGCACTCATCACTTAGGGAAAACTAGGTAATCATATGGGAGTTGGGCACCTCATCAACTGCATTCCTGGTAAATCTGGAGGAGAAGAGGGGTTGCCTACCTGTAAATGGCAACAGGCTTTGGTTTGGAGAGGGCTAATTACTGTTTGGAAGATAGGATGGGATGTGTATAAGTTTACCCACTGAAATCTCTTTTGTCTTCCTAACTTTCTGGTGTGTCAGTACAACTGAACCCTATACAAATGGCTTGTTGACCTGAGGGCAGTCTGGTATCTCAGCTCCTATGTGGTCAGAGAGGGTGCAAAATCCTTTTTGTGTAGAGACTTTTGGGAATCTTACCCCAGAAATACGTAGTGCTGATTTTCTGAAGTCATAACATCATGACACCAGAACAGTTTACCAAAGGTTTTTGTAGTGCATTTACCAAAACTCCCTAGGGAAGAAAAGCAGTCAACCAGCCTGTTCCCAAATAATGTAAGTTATGGTCTTCCGGCAGATCTCCCAAGTGCAGCAGTCTCCAGAGGTTTTTTTTTTGAACAGGTATGCCATCAGCACACGTGGTCCTGGCTCAGAGCAAGTGTTGATATTATCAGTCCTTCCCCAGCTCGGGGACTCTCACAGCATCATGTTTGTTATATTTGAAATATAATAAACTGTAGGTAATTTGACTGTAGGTAAATTAAAAATTTTGCTGTGGAAACTGTTCGCTGGGGCTGCATTTTTTTCCTTTGCCATCCATCTTCATCTGCTGCATTTTCCTTGTTGCCAGACTGGATTCTTACAAGGTGATATTCATCCATATCACCCCTGTGGAGCATATTGGGTTAGGTGTTGGGCACCTGCCAGTGTTGGAAATAGCTGGGTTAGTCCCAGGCAATCCATTGCAATTTCCACACTGATGAAGGTGGGGCACTGTCTTTTATTTAATGTGAACTGAAATAGTTATTTTCCAACTGAGTGACCTTACATGACTTTATAATTAATTTTGTAATTGGTGGAACACGTACTTTCTAATGACACCAGTCAGTTGTTGGCCAGGACACGATAATGTATTTACTACCAGCTTGCTGCCTTTGAGTAAAACCAACAGTTCCACTCTTTGGGCACTGGATGATCCATGACTCTGTGTCAGAGTAGTATTTAATTGACTTACAGGGTTTACTCAGAAGTTGTTGGCTAGCCTTGTAAACACCACTCATTTGCAAAATCATTTGTAGTAGCTGGCAACCTCAGTATCAATTTTGTGTGAAAATTTTTTGTAATGTTTTTGAGTGTTTCTTTGCCTCCTTTCCAGGGGAAAGTCGTGTTCTTGTAGGGTTGTGGAGCAGCATTGTTTCTGCTGCAGGGCACTGTTGTGTGCAGGAAGGACTATTGCTGGAGTAAAGAGTGTGTGAGTATGATATATCTGTGTGTTATGTCTCCAGCTCTGCAGAGCTGAGAGACATCTGGTGCCAAGAGCTGCTGGGGGATCACCAGTAGCTCCTCAGGGCCATGTTCAGCATGAAATAGCTGAGCACAGTGTGGTCATCCTTGTGATGGGCATGAGAAATTAGCACTGATTTGTTGGATAAAGATTCCTTTATCTAACTATTCAAATCGGATCTCCTCAGGTGTTTTCCAAGTTTTATGCTTTGTTGGGAGCTTCTGTCCAAAACAGTTCTTATTTCTAGTATTCATCATCTTTCCCAACAGGGAAACCACTTTGTATTTAGCAAAAGGGTGAGGCAGAAGCACCTTTGATGAAAATGTTGGTTCAAAGCCATTTCATTACAAATTGGTGCAAGTTCCAGCAGCACTTAAGAGATTCCACTTGTAACTGTCAGCAGACGGCCTGAGTGATGTGCAGAAACCACTGGAATCGAGCTGCAGAAGTGCTTAAATAATAAAATACTACCTTTTAGGTGAGGACCTTGTGCGGTGGAAAGTAAATGAAGATGACAAAGCTGTAGGGTCTCCAGGCACAGGTAGGATTTTACAATGTGAAAAGCCATCTTTTGGGGACTGGACCCACATGTACTAGGACACAGGTGGCTGGAGATGTCCCTTCCTGGGTGAACAGGTCCATGGTAAGATAGAGGGAGGGTGTCCTGGTGCCTGGGATGGCAGTTTGACCACATGGATGGGTCAGGCCAGATGGGGGCAGGTTGAGTTTGGGGAATGTTTTGTCCCACGAGGGTGGTGGGGTTTATATCATGTTCATTCCCATGGGAAGCTGTGTGGGTCTGGTTTTGTGCCCTAGCTTTAAGCAGGCCTGTATCAAGCCTAAAGGAGTATTTGATCATGGATATCTGCAGAGGTGTCAAAGAGATGACAGTTCCTGTCCTAGGTTGTGATGGAGGAAGGCTTCAATCGAAGGGCTTTGTTTATTTCTTGCGTTTCCCAGATTATGTGGCTGAAAGCACCTTCCTGCTCTGTCCACACAGTGACGTCTCTCTCACACAGATGGAACTGAGGAAAAGGCCTGTACAGGCATGACTGTGTGAAGTGAGAAGTGCAATTAATGGCCCTCTCCTAACAGTCCTGAGCCATCCCGTGTTCCCTCACTGGAACACCACTCCGAGCAGTGAAGGGGACCAGGAGGGATTGCCACGAGGCAGTGAGTTTGTAGGATCTCAGCTGATTTAGCTGGTACTCGCCATGCAAAGGGGGTGATACACCCGTCAAAATAGGGCCAGAGTTCTGTTCTTTGAGAAAGAGAACAGCAGTAGCGTGGTCTTCTCACGTGCTGTCCCTTGTGCTCTCCCAGCACCAATGTTTGCTGTCCTGGACAGACCTGGTGTAACATAACCCCTTCTGCCGAGGTGTTTTCCCTGCCAGCTCCATGCCCGTGTTCTGTGTGTGGTTGCACAAACATTTCACGCACCACCAACAGTGATAGGAATGGGTCAGACAAAACCAGGATTACTGCTTCCACCCCCCAGTGACAATTTTGGTTGTGAGGCATGTCAGACTGCCACCTAAGGAAAGGGAAGCAGAGCTGAGAGCTTAAATATTGGCCAAAGATAAGCTATCACCACGAAAAAATGTATTGGCTGTTGAAAGGTAAGGGAGGATGAAGTTAACTGTGGGAAAAATACCTGGTATTTCAGATTCCAAGGTGTGAGGAAATTCTAGTGCTAATTTGTAAATTGTAAGCAGATGAATGTGACTACTGCAATTCAAGAATGGCATGTGCAACACTCTCAATGGATGCTGTGCATTTCATTTCAAGCACATAACCTGCCTCGGGCTGGTTTTTAACATATCCCTTTGAGTTGAACATTTTTCTGGAGGTCTCTTTAATTTTGGGTGGACTGCATGGATTGTGGCAACCCAGTATGGTAGGGATGAGTAATAAAAGAGTCACTGTTATTTCTGAATCTCTTTGTCTCTCAAGACTGAGGTCAGATACTTTGTTCTTCTGGATGCTGTCAAAGCCCATGGTTTGATTTTTCTTGAATATATATATGTATTTTAAGTCTGTGATTTTCCATAAGTGCTTTGCTGACCTTCTAGGATTTTTTTTTTCTTATTTCTTCTTCTTCTTCTTCAAAAAAAAAAAAGTTGGAAGCATCTTTTTGATTCCAGTAGCTTTCAAAGTCTAACTGGCAGGAATGGGTTGAAGGAGAGCTATGGTGCTACATGACATGGGGACCTCATCTCAGTTGCATGTTCAGGTTTTGCTCCAGCAAAGTCTTCTCTTCCAGGGTTCTGGCAGAAACTCAACAATACTTGGTATTTTACTGTCAAGTAAATATAAAATACAAACAGCTTTTGTGCAAGTGGGCCCCAGTAATGCCAGTCACTCCAAACTTCTCTGTTATGGAGGATGTTTGGCCCAGGCACGAAGCCTGTTCCCAAACAGATCGAGGCAGGGATCTGCTGTGGGTGCCTTGGGAGCAGCTGCAAAGTGCCTGTCGGAAAATTGGAGCAGTTTTTCTGTAGGAATAAATGCAAAAATGTAAAAAATGGAACGTGTGTAAGGTGTCTGCAGCAAGATGGTGCAGAGGAAGATGGCATGTGTCTGTCTGGTAGTCTGGGCAAAAATGCTGGGAGGTGAGATTCTAACTCTCACCTTTTTCCAAGACACTGCAATTCCTGTCCACATTCATTGCCCTTTACCCCATCCCTCTCCTGCAAAGACACAGAAATGCAAGACTGGCACGCCAGCATCTGCTTGGATACTGCCTGTGCATCTGTGTCACGGTTGTGAAATCTTATTCTAACATGTTTGTATAAACTCTCACAGCTTTGGACTGATTGTCTGCTCCTGCCAGACCGTCTCAGCCGTGCTGCATCTGTCCTTGGCTTGTGTCGGGAGAGCGAATTAAATTAAATTCAAGGGGGTTGTTTCATCTTGTGTGACAGCTCTTAAATGGGAAATTTCCTTTTCCCCTTCACTTTTTGTAACATTGCATACTTATGGCCCTGCTCATCTGGCAGCTTCAGCTAAGGCTGCCCAGGACTTTGCTACATCTCGGAATGGGGAAGTTGAATTTTTTGTGTGACAGTTCTGGGAGAGATGTTGGTTTGCAGTCCTCAACCTCCTGGAAATGTCTTAATTGGACAGATTTAGGCAAAGGTCTGTGGAAAGAAACTTCTTACAGAATGTGATTTTACTCATCATTTTGCTGCAGTTACATGGCCTTTGATTTTTTTAAAGGACGAAAATGAATAAAAATTTAGTTAAGATATTTCCTTGGCATTTCCTCTGCAACAGTTCATTTATTATGTATAAATACAGTGTTATGTATTCCAGGTAATTTATATAATTACTCTGCCATTAAGTGTGTCTAGTTAGAATCAACATATTTAGAAAATATGAAATTTGAGTGTCTGCAGCAGTGGTTGCCTGGTTGTGTTACATCCTGTGTGGGATTCCCATGTGAGATCCTTCCTTTCTCTTTTTTTGTGCGTGAACCTTTGACACCAGCATGAGTTGCATTAACACTAAATGATTAAACAGGAAAAATATTTCATTGGAATGACATATATGTAAAACATGACTTCTTTAGCGATGTTATTAGAATATTTAATGTTTTCATTTCCTGGCCTCTGGGAATTTTGCTATGCAGCTTTAGCACTGCACTCCAAAGGAAACAGGGAATGGTTTCCCCCTTGTTAATTCACAGAGCTTCTTGCCACAGGGTATTACTGAGGGCCAAAATTCAGTGTCTGAGACGATGCCAGTAATTAAACATACACGAACTGTTGGAGTAACTGAGATTAAGGCAAAAAGCCACTGACAACAAAACACAGCCCTTTGAAATTAAGAATATTGGACGGGACATGGCTTCATGCTTCAGGACATAAATCAGTATTAAGCTTGGATTTGGGAATCAGAAGGTTTCTCTAGAGCACTTCAGGAGGCATTGCTGTCGCTGCTCCACCCAGTGTCGTGTGCCTGGTCTGGTCCAGCCGGGATGCTCTCACTGCCAGCAGTGATTAGCATGGAGCACCAAAGCATCAAAGGTTCATAAAAGAGAAGGGATGTATAAATGAGGGATTCCTCCTTCCATTCTCCACTGTTTCTGGAGCTATTTGCAGCTCTGTTCTGGGTGCTGTTTAAATCCCAAGGCTCAGTGTTCAGTCATTTGCTGGAACTGGATGATCTTTAAGGTCCCTTCCAACCCAAGTCTTTTTGTGATTCTGTGGTCGTTACCCATCTGTGTTCATTTTTTCCCAGGTCCATGGTTTCCACCTTGCCAAAAAGGCGTAATTAGGGACTGCAGGAGTGCGGGGGGATATCTGTCCCGGGTACTGATGGGTGGGAAACTGCTGAACTGTTCAAAGAATAATAATCTGAAATATTTAAAATACCTTTGTCTTTATGGGGTTTATGTGGCCATCAGTCATCATACTGCTGTGTTTCTGCGTGAAATCACTGCACTGGGAATATTTCTGGGTGTTTTCAGCCAAGCACTATGGATGTCCTGAGTTCTCCCACACTTCCCTCTCAGCAGTTGTCCAAGACTTGATGGCTCTTACTTCATTTAAAAAGATTGGAAACGTTGTCAAGCCAGGCTTTCCTGTGGTTTAAACATGCTTTTTGACTATGTTTTCTTTGGAGTATTTCGATTCATTAGATTATAAAACTTGGTGGATAGAAGTGGGTTGGATTCCAGCTGGCACCAATGAAAATCCCAAAAACTGTGCTATTTTTTTTTTCCTTCATCCAGTATCTTCCCCAAGTACTGTTTACTTCAGACTTGGTTTTAGAAAACAGTATTTTTCTGCAGGAGTTAAAACTGGTTCATTCAGCTTTTAGGCCTCTCTTGGCTCCACAGTGGTTTTTGTCAGTTCCAGTGTGAGAGCACAGTGTCCTTTTCCTTGCAAGAAAATGTGAAGCTGTAGAGGGAGGGGAAAAAAAGAGCAGCAATGTTATTTCCTCTCTGAAGTCATCACCTACAGAGCTGATACTGATGGCATTTTAATAGATGAGGTGCTCCTCATCCAATATTGTTCTAGAAATTCATTGTGTGGAGAATGAGGGAAGCTGGGAAATAAAAAAAAAAATTGATTTGTGTTGGAAAGAGGGGGAAGGGCAGAATGTAATAAATGGGACTGTTAAATATTCAGTGATTTAATGGGGTCTTGTCAGCCTTGTCTAAGAGCTCTTGGATCCTAATAAAATAATTCAGAAATGTTGGGGATAAACCAGCTGCTCCTCATAAAGCTCTTGTCCAGCCAAATTGCCCAGGGTTTTTTAGATGTTTGCTTGACTGTATGTTTAGTTTTCCTATTTGTATTTAGAGAAGGGTTTGACTGAAACAGGATTAATCTCAGGAAATTAGGGTGACACAACCATCAGTTTAGGTGCAACAATTTGACTTTCTAATGTGACTGCTTTGCTTCTGTGCAAAATAATAGATCGGACTTCAACATCTGAGCAATTGCCTGAGTTTATTATTTAGCTGTGCTGGTTTCTGTGTGTGTGTGAAATCTCCCTTTTCCCACAAATTCAGCCTGTGGAGGCAGCTTTGGGGAAAGAAATAACTTCAGAGTTTTGAAAAAAAAAAACAAAAGTGCAACTTTAACAAATTTCATCTTGGCCAAAAGCATTTAATACCAAGAATATTGTAAATGCTTTCTGTTGGAATGACTCCCTCTGGCCTGCTAATCTGGGAGCAATTCAGGCATTTGCTCCTGACCTTGCCCCCTTCCTGGAGATCCGAGCGCTTTGCTCATGAGAGTGCAAGACAGGGAAAGGAGGGGCTGGCAGAGCTGTTGTTTTCCAGAGGAAATGAAGTAATGTCACTTTTGGTTGGAATTATAGGCTCCTAAGGTGACGGTCCTCAGAACGGAAAAGCAGCTGATGAGGGGTCTTGAAGGTGCCTTGAATGTTTGCATGATTTCTTCTCTGCCAGCAGTGCAGGCTGGCTGCAGCTTGATATGAGCTGGCAATGGGTAATTCTATCACTTAACACCTTTGTTTGTTTACTGGAGGCAAATTCATCCTCTGGGATTAATTCACCAAGGTTACACCTGCAGGACTCAGGGCTGTGAGATCCCCAGGGCGTGGGGAAGGTGGCCCTTAGTGTCCGTACGAACTGTGGTGTGATGTGGTTCCACCTTATCTGGGAGCCTTCAGCCCATCTCCGCTACAGATCTTGCAGAATCTGCATTTTTATAGTATTCTTTAAGAGGATCCTGGTCCTGGCAGTGATGGATCAAGGCTGCATGTCCAGGCACCTGCATGGACCCGTTTGATGGGTTTCCACCTGCAGAGCCCCGTTGCTTCTGCGCTGTTTAAGCAGCGAGAGTGTTTAAAAACCTTTCAGCCTTGGCAGCAGTGTGCAGGCAGCACTGAAGCCAAAGACAGGCCTCCTGCAAATGGCAGCTTTGGGAGCTGTCAGGAGTTTTTGGTATCTGCAGCAGGTCCTTGCTTCTGCTGCAGCAATGTGCTCCTTGGGACCGTTCTGGAGTCTGGGGCTCACTGGGGAGAGCTTTTGTTCTGCTGGAGATAGCCATGCCAGTGTGCCCCCAGTCTATTTAAGTGATCAGCTTCCTTTTGTTGTTGTTGTTTTCTCCTCCCTCCCCCCCATGTAAAGTTTCAGTGTTAGTGGAGCAAGGCGGTTCTATGTACTTGGTTTTTGGAACTGATGAAAACTTGGAGTATTCTTCCCCTGAGCCCATGGCAGCCACGCAGCGTGGTGCAGCTCCTGGAAGGAGCTGAGTGTGTGATGGTGCATCTGGGATGTGTTTGGCTCTGTCTGTCCTCAATTTGCTCCAGATTAACCAGGCGTCATCAGCATTTTCAACCAGTCCTTGGCATTTTCATTCAAAGCCTCTGCATACCCTGTGACCTGGGCAGGGGGCACCTTCTGCAGCACATCACTTCTGAAGGCTCAGGAAAGGTTAACAGAACTGTTTATCCATTTTTTTGCCTCAATTTTTTACTTCTTCCTGCCTTTCCTGTACGTACACAGCCACTCAAGCCTATGGGGGGAGAAAAAAAACACAACAGGTTTCCTTGCAGTATTGGTTTGAATGTTCTGGAAAACAGGAATCGTGAGTCATCGGTCCCAAATTAACGCTTGTGTGCGAGGCTGAAATGACATGTAAGAGATGGGTCACCTCTGGAGACAGGAAGAATGGGGTATCACGCTCATAACTCTCAAGGCTGCAGTTCGGCTTGTCTCGGCTCTTCCGTTTATAAAATCCTCATTGGAGAGGCTTGTAAACACCTCTGTAGACAATAGTCTCACTCTGGAATTGAGGATTTCAGCCTGGGAACAGGTTTTAAAAACAAACAGCCCTCTTCTGTGGCTCTTACCCTTTAAAACTCATCGTGTAGAAGTTCCTTTACACGTCCTTGGAGCTTGCAGAGATCAGCAGTTTCTGGGGGAATTTGTTCTGCCAGGTCTCTTTAGCAAAGTGTAAATAAAAGCCATGGGTTTGAGATGGATTTCTGGATTTTAGGTCTCAAGGGTCTGGTTCTGACCTATTTGCTGGCATTAGGAAGAACAGGTTTCTCTGCATATCCCAGGAAATTTTTGCCAGTTCAAAGATACTGGTTTTCCTTTTTTTTTTTCCTTCTTCTCCCTTCTTCTTTTCCTTGGGTGCCCACCTTTGCTAGACCCTGCCTTCCTCCCAGCAAATGGGCTGATGTAGCTGGACCATGATCTCTTCCATCAAAGTCTCCTGGACTGGTGGGAGCACACACAGGCGGGCTGAGGGCTTCTTTAATCAATCCTCTCGCTCGTGAAACCATCTCTGCTTGTGTAATTGTCCTTATCACATGCTGATGGAGCCAAAAGAGGTTAATCCAGCCAGCCTTAATTGCCTCCCATGCCAAGGAGGTCTTTCTGCCCCAGTGAAGGGGTATCTTGGCCAAGCAAAGGCCCCTTTCACTAATTCAGTCCTCCCTCAATAGCTCCACTCAGGTGCTCTGTCCTGTTGTTAGGCACTGCTGCCTTTGGCTTTCTTTTTTCTTTTTGGCGGAACAAGAATAGAACAGTATTTATACACCTTTTCTGTCCATCCCAGATCATGATTTTTTTCTGTAGTCCTTGATCTTTGTCTTTTTGGTGTTCAGCATTAACCTGAAGGGTATTGATTTAATCAGGCCTAGGAGTCCTAATTGGTTGATGTTGTTTAAGAAGCCAGAAAAAAGCCCCAGAACCTACCGAAGTTAAAGCCAAGTATCCCAAGTCAACATGAAATCCCTCCTTCACTGAAATATGGTTTGGAAAAATGTTTCACCACTACAACTCCTTTCGAGAGGTTGACCTTGGATTGTTAATCTTAAAAATATGCAGTGCAGATGAGGTGTTTTTTTTTTTTCCTAGAGAGTGAAGAAATGCCACGTTTCTGAAAAGACCTCCCTAGAATTAAGGGAAACAAAACCCAAACCCAGTATGGATGATAAATGGAGTACAGGCTAATCTAGGAGTGACAAGAATTTCATGCCGTCAGAATCAGCTTTATTTTGTTAATTTGCCTTTTTTTCCCTTGCTGCCCCATTATTCTTGTTGCAGTTTGCTATCCATCACTGTGTGCGCGTGTTAGTAAGTGCTTGAGAGTTCTGTGTGAGATGATAAAGCTGCAGCCTTGGAAGTTGAAATGCTCCATGTTTTGCCTCTGCTAATGTGCCTCATACCCACACTTCATCCCAGCTGCTCAGCTTGGGTGGCCTGAAACCCCCTGCTGAGCATTTGGGACAATCCACTTTCTGGTATCTCAGAAAAGGCTACCGAGGTGCCAGTTGAGTGTCTGCTGCCATGAGGACAGGCAGGATCAGGTTGGATCCATGCTGGACGAGCAGCTCTCTGCCCAGCCCTGCCTCCCAGCAGGGATGAGTCCAGCCTCTCAGGAGCAGGGATGGCCACTGCTTGGGCCATTGAAGGAACGGGAAAATGCCGCTTTGGATGCTGGGGCTTTGAGGGTTCAGCTGAAACTGCCTCTGCTTCTTTGAGGTGGTGGGTGTGCCACTGGCTGGCCAAGTGCAGGGGAGAGTTCTGCATCCAAAATGCAGTTTGTGGTGGAGAGTTTCAACCATCCAACAGAAAGCAGGCAGTTCTTGGTCAGGCGAGGGTGCCCTCCCTGCTTGGCCTCTGGACACTTGGCCATTGCTGCACACTGCTGGCAGCACAAACCCGCTTTCATCTCTCCCACTGTTCCTGTTTTGGTAACCTGCTCTTCCTAAATACATTTTCTATGATTACACTTTTGCTCCCAAGCCCTGTGTAGCAGGCAGCTCTCTTGAAAGTGGAGGAGTAAAAGAGGGGGCTGCCTGTGCTCCTGGATGCAGAGGTGGTGATGAACAGGATGTGTGGGATATCTCCAGTAAAAGAGGGAGTTAACAGAGAAATAAAGCTGAGACCAGACATGAGCAGATTGGTAGGAGGAAAGTGGTCATCAGAGGAAACAAAAGCTTTTGAAGCCAAGTCATGAAATAGAGGAGTGCTCACTTGCCACAGCGTGGCTGTGCATTCCAGAGAAGGAAGATGCCAAGATCCCAGTCCTCCTTGGGAGTGATGTGCAGAGCTGGAGGGCTCAGAGCGGTCCAAGGAGAGGCTTGAGGGGCTCCTTGGGCAGGGGTCTGACCCCCAAAGTGGGGTCTGCAACCCCCAAACACCTGTCAGACAGCTGCCTGTTGTAATGTTCTTCCTTGGGCTGACAAGGAGAGAGGTTTGAGTAATATTGTTGTGGTTTTTAATTTAAAAAACATACATTTCTCTAAATGCTTTTTTTTGGGGGGGAGGTGTCAGTATTTTTTAAGGTTCTTAGTGACAGTGAAGATTGGAGGTGACTAATTTCTAGGGCGTTTTGTCTTCTGCTGGCCACAGCTAAGGCAGGAAGCAGGGTTTGTCATGGCATGTACTGCTGGCAGTTCCCAGATGTTACCCTGTAAAACAGCACATAATTTCCAGTTACGTTACACAAAAGGATGAGGAAATTTTTGGAGTATTTATCAAGGAGTTATATTTTCAGTTTTTCTTTCTCAGTTTTGGGTACTGTTCTTGCAGGATTAAGTTTCTGCGGAAAAACATGCTGGGTTTTTAATACCTTGAAAAGCACAAATAACGTGACACCAAAACTGAGATGTGGGGTGGCTTAATGCTCTTGGCTTCGTGCAGGAGTTTTATGGGAATATGGTACCTGATACACTTGCCTGTGAGAAGGTTGATGTGTAACAGGGAATAGTTAATGTCTAATGAAAGGGGAAACCTCAGGGGAGAAGGTGGAGGATTTCTGTAACAGAAGTAGTAGAATTTCAGCTCTTGCAAAAATAGACAACCAACAGGGGGGTAAACAGGAGAGGTTAAAACATTGCAGCTGCAACTGGAAAAGCTGTGTTTGCTGGGGAGACTTTTAGACATGTTAGAAGATGCCCTAAAAAAAAAGGTAAATGAGAAACAGAAAAAGGAAACTTAAAAAAGAAATGTTTTCCTTCCCATCTATCTTGTGCCAGATCCCAGTTTGATATCTGTGTGCACCTGCAACCCAGTTCTGGCTAATAAAGATCTGAGTAGGCAAAGGTCTGCTGGAATGGAAACGTTGGGAAATTAGAATTTTTTTATAATGCTGATTTATTTGGAAGACTGGTTTTAAGTTTTTAATGTGCAAATGCAGTTCTGAACATATATGGGGTGTTACACATCTATATTAACTGTTTCCACCATATTATTTCCTATTTGTAATGCTCGGGGCCTTGTTAAAATGGGTTTTATGGAAATGCTTGTTCACACATTTATAGGAAATGGACATGCATATAATTGTCCTTTTCAAAATGGAGATAAAAATGGCAGGTTGGCAGTGTAGTGTAACAGAAGTCTGTGTTTGGGGTTTTTTTGTGGGTTTTTGTTTAGTGTGTGTTTTTTTCCCCACTTAGAGCCCTGTGCAGCCTCTGCCTTTGTTCTCCTGGCTCTCTCACTCATGACTGATTGCATCTCTGGGTTATAAGAAAATAGTCAAATGCTGTGGTCATTCATCTCTGAAACTTTTAATGAGCTTATCGGGAAAGAACTATAAATATATATCTTGTGCATCTCTTGCATTGGGAGATGCTTCCTCAGGCCATAAATAATTAGGTTGGCCCTCCTAAGCTAATTACAGACTGTCTCACCATTGAAAATACCCTCTGGGTAACGTTCTTAGGACTCTCTTGCCAGGTTAATGGGTTCTTCTGTAGCCTGAATATTATGTTGGCCTTTGCCACCCTGATCAAAAATTCACTGTATGGGACCTTTTGCTATGCCAGTTTGTGACTCGTTTGCTGCTAAGAGCATCATCTTTCCTCCTTCTTGAATGATGAGCTCAGAGGGACAAGGCAAATCTTGTCTTGATCAGGCACTTTGGAGTCCATCCCTGGGCTCAGCAGCATGACTGTAAAAGCTTCTTTGAGAGTCTGTTGAATGGCAAGGTGGAAGTGAGCAAGTCCTCAGTGTCCCTGGCAAATTTGATCGTTTGTGCTTCTGCCGTGATTACCTTTCAAATCTGTTCAGTGTTGTCTGGCAAACTTAACTCACCCGCTTATCTTCAGGAAAACAAATGTACCAGTTATTGCTTACTAGAAAATGCGAGTTGAGCTGTGTGGTTTTTTGATTTTCAGTGGGCTTGCTGTGATTTTGTTTTGACAGATCGAGCTGTGTTTCACTTTGCCTTCATTTTTCACCCTGTCAAAAGAATTTTTAGTGCATTTTTTTCCCCCTTCCCCTGCCTCTTGCTGTCTGTATGGATCAGTGCACTGAAGCAGTGACTCCCTCTCCTCTGCATTGCTGGTTTGCAGCTTCTCGTGCTGCAGAGGCCTGAGCTGAACCTTCCTCATGGGAAGCTCGGGTCAAGCTTGGCCATCTCAGTGGGCAGCATCTGCCATGGGCAGGGCATGCAGGAGAGGTGGCAGGGGTGGGTGAGCCTCCAAGTGGGAATGTGTTGAGCAGAATGACAGTTTTCTTATTTTTCACTTGACTTGTGCTGTGTTTCTCCTGACCAGCTCCAAGGAGCAGTGTGCCTTGGGCTGGATCATCTGTGCTGCTCAGGGTCAGCTGGACACAGTGTGCCTCGGTGTTGCAGAGGACGTAGGACAGTTGCTGTTCCCAGCTGCAGAGGATGGCTTGGTGAGGTTGGTGTGTGTAAGAGTTCAGGGCTTTGGCTCCCACGGCTGCCCTCAGCTGAGTTACACCCCTTCACAAACCCGTATGCAGTTACTGTATTAATCTCAGGAGGCTTCATGCTGATGTTCTGAAGTGTTGCAGTGCTGGAAGAAAGCAGCTGTGTAACCAGAACAATTAGAAAATGGGAGGGTTCACATCAAGCTCACTGGAATATTGGCACAGTTAGGCTGAGCTGGCACTGCAAGGTTTAGTGGTCAGTGAATGTCTGAGTGACACTGATTTAAGCAAGGGGAAGCTGAAGTCAGGTTTAAGTGTGCCAGCTGTGACAGCAGTCTCTGAACAGCCTCAGTAATGGAACCTCGGGAGACTGGAGCATGAGGGATGGTGTAAATCCCTTGGTGGTGGTGTGATCCCTGCCCTGGGGACCCTCTGCTCCAAGGGGAGCAGTCCAGGGACATGGCCAGCGCTGCAGCACGTGTGCTGCTGGAAAACAAGATGTGTCAGGTCCCTCCTGCACTGGGGGCAGCCCAGGTGTCATATGCACATCTTGGTTTGTTCTTTTTATCAGCAAAATGCCCTGTGTACACGGAGCTTTCCCTACCCATAAAGGCCCCAGGTCCCTGCAGCAGCAAGTATGTCTGGTTCCTATGGGTCAGTGCTGGGACTGTAGTGGCACGTTAGTCCCATGTCTCTCACTGCCTTGGGATGTCTTCTCCAGGGACCAAATACTGCTCCTCTGCCTGCAAGGGGCTGAAGTGATCCTGATCCTGTATCAAATTCTTAAGTACTTTTTTCTTTTTTCCTCTTCAAAGCTTGGATTCCTTCTTTTGGACACAACTTCCCTTTTTTTATGGGCTGCATATGCCATTCCTGCCTGCTTAATATTTCATTTCTTGAGAAGTTCAGTCACAATGCAGTGACCGGCAAGTCTGACTCTGTTGCGAAGTCTTCCAAATTCTCCCTCATTCTCTAGGAGTGTACTTGGGACAAGCAGAGATTTATTTGCATAACTGGTCAAACAGAGGTTACTGTGAAATGAAATACATGCATGTGCTCCTCTCGGCCTCCCCTGATGCCGGTCAAGGCTGGCTTATTTTTTCTGGGTCCTCCCATTGTCAGAACCTCTCAGGGATCTGGGCTGTGGTCCACTTGCTGTCAGTAGTAGTTTACTTTGCTTCTCAGTAAATTGTCCAAGTTTGCAAACCTCCCTCGAGGCTATCGTATGACAGCATCCCTCACGTGATGGGTCTGGTAGTAGGAAAAAAAAAAAAATCTACTTTCTTGTAGTGCAAACATCCAGCCCTTTCAATTATGTATGGCTGAAGTGTTCAAGGGATTCAAAACCTTTGAAATTGGCTCAGGTGTTTCTTCTCCCTCCACCCCCTAACTTCCCTGGTGCTTTATCGTAGTAGTGGGGTGAATTTGTAATTCACTGGATGAAACAGAGGGAGAGAATGATCTGGAGAAACCAAACCAGGGTTATACAGAGATAATATTTCTGGCTCGGTTGATCCTTGAGGCACAGCCTTTGCCAGGTGGAGTACGCTTTGGGGAAGTACTGCCGTGCCCTTGTCCTCCGTTGGGATTCCTCCTGAAGCAGTTACTGCTGCTGTTCCTTGAATTGGAACTATGGAATGGGTGGACATGTGGTCTGACAACCTAAGGACATTCTTCACAGACAAAATGAAGCGAGTGCCTTGAAGCAAGACAGCAGTGCCTGAGTGATACAGAGCTCTGCTAGAGCTCTCTGAGTGGCTGTGAAACCATCAGGTTTCACCTCAAGTCCTGGCCCTGAAGTGTGCCCGGGCACATCCCTCTCAAATGTCCCTACAACTCAGGACCCAGCATGGGAGTTATGCTTGTATTTGCTGCGTGAGATACTTTGGGCAGGGCCTGAGGACAGGCTGAAGTGAGGGACTCATCTCGTAGAAGGTCTCTACCTTCAAAAGGTGGATATTCATTGGCATATGCCCTTCCTGCCCATCCTGGTCCTCTCCTGCCTCCGTAAGTTCCAGCCAGAATAGTGTCCTTGAGCAGTGAGGTGACACTGGAGAAGGTGGCTTGACAAGTACATTCAAGGGCCAGTGTTCTCATCCTCTGTGGCTGATGTGTTCACTGCTTTCCAGACCCAATTCTCTCTGAGTTGTTAGTTGAGAGATTTGCTACTTCCCCTCCCTGATACTGAAGAGAGATTGTAGATGAAAGGAAGGTAGGGTTAAAAGGGGAAAATAGCTTTTCCACTCTTTTCCTTTGAATGTAAAATGCTTCATTCTGCCTGGAGTTTAGCTACAGGTTACATTTAAAGTGTTTGTGGAAGCTGAAAGTGGTTACACTGCTAGCTTAAAAGAAATAAAAGCAGTGACTTGAGACAGCGAGATAGGAGAGAGAGTGGCAGTGGGGTTGTAAATGACTTATTTATTGCAGCCTTGAGAGCAAGAAGTATTACAGAGGACAAAATTCCTATAATGTTTATATAAGGCTGTAAGAAATTGATTACAGCTCAGATATGTTTTGTTGCATGCTGCTGGGAGGCATCATAAAAGTCATGCAACGAGGTTTTGAGCATCGTGTTACTGCTGGTCCACTCGAAAGCCTCATTTGACACAATGAAAACCTTTCATTTGTTCTTCTTGCCAATTCCAGCTGTGTTCATTTTCAACTTCCGTGCATTGCTGCTTGCAGGATTCAGCTTCTTCAGGCTGCAGTACTTCAGGGGTGAATTGTTTCTTCTATTTTTAGTTAATTAAAAAAAAAAAAAAAAAAAAGCTCAGGATTTTGCAAAAGTGTTTCCCCCCAGAGGTGTTTTCTTGTAGTTATTAGTTGTAATTTGTGTTATTTGTCCTCTTCTGACATACTAAGAGCTTTGTGAAAGCTTTCCTAATGTTCTTCGTAATTTATCCCACCTAATCCCATTCTCCTTCTGAACTGTGCAGGGCTTGGTGCACTGGCACATGATGCCTGGCAGTGGCATTTGGAGAGGGCAGCTTTCCTGCAGCCTCCTCCTGGCCTGGAAGGACCAAGCCCTGTATTTGTATTGTTGTCCTGGAGGATGTCGGGGGTCCTCAGCGGTGGTGTGGGCCCCTGGCCACCACCTTCTTGCAGCTTCAGAGTGGCTACAAGTAATAGATCTTGTAAAGGCTCATTTGGGTTTTGGCATTTATGACGCTTTACAGCCAGAAATTCATCTCTCCTCTCGCCGTCCTTCCACCTGGCCAAGGCAGTATGTAATAAATCTCAGTGTCTCTGAGCATCCATAAGCCACTGGTGGTAAATGAAGTTACTTTCACCTGTTTACGTTCTGATGTTCTTTCAGTGAATGTGCATTAGATTGTTTTTCAGTTGGATCTCCTCTAAATAAATGGCATCGTGTGTCCCTTCAGGAACTGCGTGCAGCAGTAGAATGAAAGCCATAAAAATAAAATACATGGGTTGCTTGTGTGCAGCAAGACTAACACTGACAATAAAAGAGACACAGGGGTGCTGTCTTTCTGTCGGCCACCTCGCAAGGTCCCTGGTCCCCTCTGCAGGGCTACTGGAGGGCATGCTGGAGCTGGACGGGTTTCTCATGGTGATGCTGAGTGATCTGGGGCAGAGACTGCCTAGCAGTTACCCTGGAGTTGAGTTCATACCTGAGACCACACTGCACACAGTGCCTTGCCTTTGTTTTTGGGGATAACTTAGACCCAACTCTAGATGCTCATTTAGCCTTTGCTTGGCAGAGGTTTGTCTGCACAACAGACAAGGTGGTTTGAGGTTATGAAGCCCACTTGCTGTTTGCCAATGCTGTTTCAAATGAGGGTTGTGTGTGGGGAGTGGGAATGCTGACAGACTGTTTCAGCACAGGTAGAATGGGTTTGGTCCAAACTGTTAGTCAGCAGCTGAGTTCATGTGTTGCTGCAGCTGTTCTTAGCAACACATCTGCCCATGCTCTTATTTTACTTCAAGGAGAAGTCTGATAAGCTGGACACAGGGTTGCTGAGCTGCACAAAAGCAACTCTAAAATTGTTAACCTGCTAATTTAAAGGCATTGCATTTACTCTGCCACTGGCATCAATGAAAGAGACCCTTGCCACTTGCCTTCTGGCTGATGCCTGTGATGGAGCAGCAGAGGGAGGGATTTGAATTGCCATTTCTAGCTTCACTGATGATCGAGAATGGAAGGAGTCTGGATCTGACGTTCTCTGAGCAATCATCCCACCAGACCTCAGAAGACTGCAGCAAAGTGCAAATGCCACTCAGTCTGTTCCCACCAAGAAGGAAAGTTAGGGTGGAAGCACATCTAAAATAGCTGCAGTCATGAGTTGAGGACAAAATAATATGGCTCTCAGATAAAAACACTCAATGCTGTTTATTTTGACCTTAAGAGAATGGGGTTGATTGAAAATTGTGTGTGCCATTGGTTTCAGCATGTCTGGCATTTTGAGGTGTAGTTTTATGTGAAAATGAGGTGCAGTCTTCAGTTGCAGAATCTTCAATATGGTGATAATTTATTTGAAACTTCTCAAGCAGTAAAAAGGCTCTTTTGGGAGGACTGAGATTTTCACAAATCAGTGTCTATGAGGTTGAATTTCATTTAGGTACTAGAAAAAGTGTCTTCACATTTTTTATGATTGTTATTGTTTTTATTATTATTTTACTGTTAAGTGCTGAGTCCCTTTGGGCCTTGTCTGACTACAGAAGGAAATGTAAGACATTCAGCACATCTGATACTTCCTATGTACAAGATCCAAGCATGGATTTGAGTGCCTGGTACCTCTAGTAAACATCTTGATTCATGTAAAGTAAGCTTAGAACAACAAAATTAGAATCAGATGCTCCCTGTTTTTTTTCCTTCCCTGTTTCAGTCTTAAGCCAAGCGATTTACTGTGGAATACAGTTGAATTGCTTGCTTTTTCTCATAAAACAAATGTGGCTTTGTTCCTCTTTTGGACCGATGTTTTCCTTAGTTCTGTGTTGTGGCTTAGCCATACCCTCCTTTCCCTCTTGATCTTCCTGATTTTTCTCAGAGCACGTGCACTGGCCTCGAGCTCAGCCTTCACTGCTGGCTGATGGAGTTCTCCTTTCCATGCCACAGGAGCCTGCTGCATAGGCAGCGGAGATACACCGATAAACTCCTTGCTTTTGTGCTAGAATTGGCGTTTTGTTTTGATACAGTATGTATCATTTCCCATTTGAAACTGCTGTTATTGTATGGTTGGAAAAACCCTCTTACTTGGCATTGGCAGAGGAAGCAGACTTTAAAAGGGAAGAAAAAAAATACTCTAACTTAATAAGCAGTATTTTGGGGTTCCTTTTGTTACGTGCTACCTTTTGAACTCTGTAAAGCAGCATGCAGATCTAATTCACAACAGCGTCACCGCGTTGAGCCGCACAAGTAAACACTTTAAATGGGAGGAAGCACCTGCGTATCGCTATTGTCTCTCTTCTGCCGTTAGCAAAAGTCTCTGGGCTGACTCGGTTCAAGCCAAACGTTCCAGTCGGTGGGAATCCACAGGCTCCGGTGGCAGGCAGAAGGCAAACCTCGCCGCCCTCGGGCTGGAGCAGCGCGGGCGCGTCGCGCGGCAGCCGGGGATGGAGGGGAGCGTGGGCGTGGGCACCCGCACACGGGTGGGCTGCCGGGCGCTGGCACATCGCCTCGGCCTCAGCCCCGACAGAGGGGGCTGCCAGGAGTACAGGACTCGGCAAGGTAGGGCTGTGCCTGGAGCTGTTGGTGGGGCTGGGGAGGCTGGTGAACCCTGAGGGCCGCCGTGCTCTCAGCGCAGGTAACGCTCTGAAATTATCGCTGTCGTCCCACTCGTTGGGTTTGTGTAACCAAATGCTTGACTTGCTTGCTTTCCCATTGGGTTTATATGCTTTTATGGACGGGCACCATTCCTTGTAAGTGTGTCATTGTTACAGATGCAACCTGGAACAGATCTACAAGAGAAGGTTAAAAGCTGGAAGAGCTTGCTTGAATCAAAGAGCCTTAAAGGCAAAAAAATCTCTTTAGTTTACCCAAGACAGGTCAGGAGGTGACTTACCATGATCTAAAAGTGTCTGCAAACAGAAGATCTTTGCTGGTATAAAACTTCTTTTGATTTAGGAAACAAAAGCCTAAACAAGTTCATTGACTTGAAGCTAAACTTGGGTAAGTTCAACTTAGGAAATACTAGGATGGATTTTCTGTCTCCATTGTTGTGTTAGTATTGTGGTCTGTGTCTAATGAGAAATTGTGGGAAGCATAGAAATTGCAGGATAAAGTGCTCAGTGTTGTATAGGAAATCTTGTTAGAGTAGCATCGCCTTGGGATTTTTTAGGTTTTCAGTCTCTACATGTTAGAGACGTTTGGTGTTGGTGGTGTAGTACCTGGGGAGCTGGAACTACATCTTAATTTATTGAATGCTCATTTACTGAAGTTTGAGATACCTTTGGTGAGATGTTAGTAATTATTTTATTAATCCTAACATCAGTTTCTATTTAGGAAAAATTGTCTTTGTGCTCTCTAGTGGAAAAATTATTTACTTGAAGGCTTCCAAATTGGGGGAAGTTCTTGCAAAAAAAGGTGGAAAGTGTGAGCAAAGGCACAGAGGAGCACAACAAGGCTGGAGAGATGAAGGGGTTGCAATAGGTGGACGTGCTCTGTGCTTCCTCTGCTTCGGTCCTCACAGAACTGTGGTGCTGATGACATACACAGACGGGGGGCTTGGTCAAATAGGGGAGGAAAGGAAATGTCAGTGGAGAAGAGATTATCCAGTACTCACGTCTGCTGGACTTGGTGAAATTATTCCAGGTATAATTATGAGGAAAACCTGGTCTGAGCAAGCTCTGAACACTGGGCAGTCATTGGATGTGGGGGGGAAGGAAGAGGAGCGCAGCAAAGCCCACTCCAGACCTTCATAGGGAGGAGAAGGGAAGACACAAAAAATGAAGGATCAGAGAATCGGACCCTGATTCTTAAAAAAAGTTCCAGAGCACTTTGTACACAGCAGAGAGGAGGATGGGGTCCAAAGGAAAACCTGACTTAAAAAGAACAACAAATAGGCAAATCTGTCCAGCTTCCCTCTCTAATGGGATAACTCGTTAGCATGCAACGAGGGCTGCTGAGGCTTGGGAGCAGAATTCAGATCATCTTGGGATACCAAAACCAACAGATCACCAACATGATGAGGTGTAGGGAAGAGGAGTGTGCAGAGGTGGTTCTGAGGGTGCAGGAGCTGAATGACCAAGTGCAGTGAGGCAGGGTGATACGTGATGATGGGGGCTGCTGTGGATGGGCAGCTCAAACAAGGCAACAGAGTCCCGAGGTTTGAGGAAAGGAGTGAAATCTCTTTCTGAGTCATCATTACACAAGCTCTGTGTGTAAGACAGGGCTGGTAATTGCTTCCTGCTGCACTGAGGGGTGCGGGGCAGTGCAAGACAGGAGGAGAATGGTCACACTTGCAGGTCTGGAGATGAACCACACAAATGGGAAGCTCGGCAAATGTGGCCAGAGAGGAATAGCTGAAGGACTTGTATTTGGAAATATAAACCCGAGTGCAGGCAATACATTTTCTGATGCATAAAAGATTTCTGTAAAAAGGATGATCAGCAGCTTTTAGTTCCCACTGGGGAAAAGTGCCTTGGTTTGCCTGAGAAAAATATTCAAGGTGCAGATTGGGAGGGAGCTTCTCACTAGGAGGTAATGAAGCAAGAGCAAAAGAAATTGTGAATATTGACTGGAGGATTTTCAGAGCAGTTACATCAGTGCCTCTTACCAATGGTGTGATTTCTCCCCCACTCTGTTGCCTTCTGTCCATCCACCCACTACTCAAGGTCTATTTCACTCATTAACCCTCCAAGTTGGACTTTTTATTTCTGTTGCTAGAGTTGCTTTCAGGGGCCAGGGGTCAAAACCAGTAGCAGTGCTGTAGGCTATTGCATGGCTTTGGGATATAAATTCTCCTCTCAGTGCAGTCATGAAAACTTCAAGCATGGATGTAGATCACAAGAAGTTGCTGCTGTCCCATACATCTTTCCTTTCCTCTCTCTGTGTGTTTTTGGAGCTGCTCATTTGAGATGCTTATGTGAGCAACAGATGTGAAGGCAGTGGAGTCCCCACACCCCCCTCCCATCACTGCCACCCTCCCCTTCCTTTTGCTGAGCTGTCATTCTTGTTTATTTTGGTTTGAATTACAATTGCAAAAACTGTTACAGTGTTGTTTGTTTGCTGTTTCATGAGTCACTGTTTGTATTTGCTGGCATTCCTGTTGCCTCTCCTATTCCTATGTCTTAACACTTGCAGCCACAGTTCTCCTCCCAGTGTCTTGGAGCCCCTTCTATTTTGAGTCTAGGATGCTCAGCACTCCTGTGAGTGCAGGGAAAAGCAAGCTGACAGGGAAGATTCAGGATTTGCCTTTTTTTTTCTTGTTTTTCTCTTTCTTCTGGCATTTTGTAAGGGTCCTTGTTCAAATCAAAAGATTCCTTGGAGACTCCTTCCCCAAGATCTCAGTACTCAATTAGTCCCTATCTCATTTCTACCAGGCAGTGAGATCGATACTGCATTTGCTGGCTTGAAAATTTCAGGCAAGGAGGAAAAATCATGTTAAAAAGACCTTCTTAGAAGTTACTGAGATGCCCATGTGCGATTCCAGGACCTGCTGTCATTCTGGCAGGTGTTAATCCCTTCATGTGCACTGTCACTGGGGTGGAGAGTCGGGCATCCTGCACAAGATCATAAGTTTGGACTGATAGGGGCTGACCAAACTGACCTCTGAGAGGGGCTGTGGGTGCTCTGGGTGGATGGGGAAGAGGCTCTCCCAGTTCTCATGGCCCTGTGCTTCTTCTTGCTCCTGGTGAAGTGCCATTGTTGCTAGCCAAGAAAATCCTATGGTTGCTTGTCATTGAAATCTGAAAGGTAACGGCTTGCAAGTCTCTCTGTGTATTTATCAAGGAGAAACAGGCAATTTATTGGTGTCAGCCTAATAGAGCCTCAGCTTACAGAGCTCCATGTGGGAGAGTTAACGGTGGGTCCCGGGTCTGTCTCAGGTTGTCCAGAAGCTCAGCAAATGTTTGACTGTGAATCCACTGTAAAATAGCTCCAAGCTTCTTGTGCCTCAATTAGCAGCCTTGATAGAGTGCAGGCAGGTTTTCAGGTATAAAATGTCCATTTTGACTCTTTGAGTGTTCTCAGGTGGCCCATGGAATGTAAATGTTTTACTCTATTTGTAATGCAAAACCGTTTAATTATCTCCAATTCATAAATCCCTAGTTTGGTACTTGAGAGCCTGTAAGAAAATGCTCATCTTTTAGTGGGTAGTAATCAGTGTCAGAGGAAATGGGGAATAGATGGTGTGTTTTAAATGGTGTCAGTTCCAGAAACTGGAATGTATAATTTAAGTCACTTACATTTAATCATCCTTTAAAAACTGAATTCCAGCCTCTGCTGCTTGTCTCACAGGAAGCTGACAGCTTTTTAATGCCATGATGCTAACACTTGAAACTTCCTTAAGCTGCTGTAGGCTGTGATGTGGCTCTTTACTGCACGTGTTGGGGCATCCATGGCCGGTTCTCCGAGCCTGGCTGCAGCTGGGTCCAGGGGTTGGGCTCTGCTGTGCCCCCCTAGCCCCAGTTTTGGAAGTCTCCATTGTTTTACCTTTTCACGGAGCTGTGACATCTGCTGTAAATACCACAGCAAATGTAACAGCTGTTGGGGGTGGGATTATGGATCTGGGGTCTGTGTATAACAGCTAAACATATTCTAGCAATTCAGCAGGTTGAAAAATAAAGCGGATCAAGCTGTGTGCATCATACTCAGGATCTGTGCGGTGCGGATGTTTCCTAGTGGAGTGAAGTTGTGCCCACTTCAGTCGGGGGTCCAGTGCCTGGAAGTGGGAAGCTTTGATTTCCTGCATTTCAGCAAGCAAATGGAGCCATGTGGGGTGCAGCAGGTCCTAATCCTGCCTGGGGAGCACTTGTGACCATGTGTGTGGGGCTGTTGTAGCTTTCCTTGGGCTGTTGGTGACATGCACACGAGACATTTGATATTCACTTCAGTGGCAGTGTGCATGATTTAAACCTGCACATGTATATGCATATGCAAATACATGCATGCATACACAGAGAAGACTGCAAGCATTTTTAAAAAGCAGCTGAGAAGCCCTGTATGTGTCTGGGATCATGAGGGATTCTGATCCCTGGCTGCCTCCCCTCAGCCTGCTCCCTCGCCCCTGCCCCCACAGGCAGTCTGGCTGTGGATGAAATAATTTAATGCAATTCTTGCTGTTGGCGACTGGTTGATGGCATTAAAGGAGCGAGTGGAATTTCATCCATAAAAAAATACATCTGGGCTGCTGGAGAGTGAACCCCACAAAAGGGGTTAGGAGCAGAGGGAGCCCATGCACTCTCTTGAGTGCAGAACCAGTTGCCTTTATTTGCAATTGCACGTGGGGTCGGCAGTAGAGCAGACTGACTGCGTACGTGGGCAATAGGTGGCTTTTGTTGTGCCTGGCAGTCAAATGATACAGTCTTAAATTAGAAGCTGCCACTTCTATTTAGAATGAAACTTGCTTTTCTGTGTTTGTATGAAAATATGAGCGTTCCAAGCCCGCCGAGTTCTACGGGATGTGCACCGGATTTGCGAAGGAGCCCATTAGTGCTTGCGGAGGTTAACGGCGAGGAGGGGGCAGCGGGGAGGAACATCTTAATGAGACAGGGTGAAGAGTTGATGCAGGGACACGGAGCGCTCGGAGGACGTGAGGACATGGAGCGCTCGGAGCCACCTTCTGCTGTGGGAAGAATCCGGCTGTCGCTGGAGGAGCAGCACACTCGGGCAGCGGGCGGCTCGGCGCTCCTGTCGCCGGGAGGAGGAGGAGGTTTCCCAGCCGCCTCTCCCAGACTCTCCTGCAGCGTTGGAGGCAGTTCAGATGTGGATCGTGAGATGATGGAGGAGCTTCGGTCCTTTCCTGCCCGCAGCCACCAAGTGGATCAGCCACACAGGAGAGAAGAACTGCTGTTGACTTTGCTTCCCTGGGCCTCAAGGGTCCCGGGTCAAGCAGGGCAGGAGGGTGGCAAGTTCAGCCTGAGCTGTGGGAAGGGTTTTGCTCCCACATGACAGCCCAATAAATGGTGGGAGAACAGCAAATGGGTGTCAGCTGGTGGCAGTCTGAGTCCAGCACAGCTTGGGGCAGCCTTGAGGCTGCTCCCATGGGAACGACGGTGGCTTGGGCAGAACTGGCCTCTGGCTCCCACGAAAACCTCTTACGAACACAGAGGTTCAGCACCAGTGTGGTGTGAGCTGGCCTGGGGCTCACCTGCAGTGGGACTCCCTCCTGGCAGCATTGCCATGCCACCTCTCCCCCTCCCTGCACCAGAGCTGTTCTGGCTGGGGACAGGAGACCATCCATGACCTGGGGCTCCTGTTCCTGGAGTGGCTCAGAGTTGGCAGGCACCACCAGGCAATGCTCTGTTAGCTTTCAGAGGGAGTTTCACCTCAAAAATTAGGGCATAGGTGGGGGAGAAGATCTTACAGTGGAAAGTGGAGCCTTTTGTCTGTGCGTTTGCAGCTCTCTGGGTTGTGTTTAATTTTTTAATTTATTATTTTAAAGAGAGAGCACTCTGTAGTGACAGGAAGAACTAAAGGTATAATTGGGAATTCGTTCTGTGCGTGTCACCCTGTTTCATATTGTTGAAGTAGTGGTAGAGAACACATAATTTCCTTGAATTTATTCACTGCTCAGAATTACTCACAGCATAAATTTCTGGGGGGAAAAAAACTGCAAGCAACCAACAAAGCATTTAGCTTCTTTAGTGCCCGCTCTCCCCTGAGATTTCAAGCAGCAGTAACTGTGGAAGGGTCCTTTGCTTGGGAGTTTTCCAGTTTGGTAATGTAAAGGTTCGTTTTTCTTGTTCCCTGGGCAAAAATGATGATCTAAAAGCCTTTTACTTAATAAAAGTGCATGTTTCTACTTTATCGCATGACTCCAGGAGCTGAGGTTTTTTTAAGAAAACCATCAGATATGTGTGAAAATCATCAGTGTTGGCAGCATTGAAGTTGTTAAGGAGAAATTCAGTGCTGTATTTGCTCAGAACTGAGCGTATTGGGACCAGGGAGGTTGCAGCACTCTGGTGTGCTGAACAGCCTGGCTGTTTGAAAGCTCCTGGTACAAGTGCATATGATTATATTTTGAAGTTTATTTTCTGCTGCACTTGATAAAACTTTATTCACTGCACTCTTTGACTTTTAAAGGCAAAATCCTGGAGAAGTGCAAATAGCTTATTCGGGGAAACATGGATTTTGCTCTTGGCAAGCTGTTGATGTCGAGGTTGTAAATGCTGGTACCTAGAGATGCACTGTACACCTTTGTTGTTTGGGATGCTTGGAGGTTCCTTGTTTTCCTGTCTCAGGTGACACATGTCTCTCCCATTGGGTGTCTCGAACTGTGCTGTGGTTCTGAAAGCAAGTCCTTGTGCAACAGGAGACCAAAGCCATTCTGGTGGAGCCTTGTATGGCCTCTTGGGCTACTTTTCTGGGCCTTTTTAAGGAAAGACCCTGAAATTTCACCTGAATGTCTTTGAATTTTGTGGGGTTTTGTGAGCTGGACATTGACCCCTCCCTGCTCCAAGGCAAAGCATAAGGCTGCCTGGTACCACCAGATCCTCCATCCTGCCCAGCAGTGCTCTGTGTTAACAGAGATCCTGAGCCCTGGGAAAGGTGTGTGACTCCTGCTCAGGGCTAACCCTCACCTCCACCTCTCCATCCTCCAGGCCAACCTCATGTTGCCTTTTCAGGTAGTTTAACCTGTGCTAAATTTCAAAGCAAAGTGAACCATCCTGATACCACAGCTCCTGTGAGCACCAGGAGAGACCTGGAGGAAGAAGAGGGCAGGATCACACCCGTGTTGCCTGTGCTCATGCTGACAGCTTCTGCCTGGGTCCCCAGTGAGGTGGAGTACTGGTAACACTGGACTGCAGTTGTCTGCTTTCAGTGTGACCGAGCTGCTTCTACTCCTGCTGACAGCCAGCTGAATTAAAAGGGCATATTTGCAGATTGGGAAGACCTGGGAAAATGGCATAATTTACAAGGCAAATATGTTAAAATTGGTTATTTCTGTGCTAGACAATCACGTCAGCGTGCCAGCTCTGCCCCAGCCAGCCAGTGGGGATGCCAGCCACTGCACGGGCACTGGAGGGAGCCTTGGTGCCCATCCCAGCCGTCTGGCCAGATTGGCACCAGTGTCTGCCATGGATAGTACATTTATAAAGTGTTGGCTTATTTAGGATTTTCACCTGAGGTGCAACATGGACGTGTCGTGGGGATCCTGCTGTGAAATGGGCAGAGTGAGTCTTCCGACTGGGGGAACAGCGGCTGTTCGGCCAAGTGTGGGTTTTTGTCTGGAGTGAGGGTGACATAAGGAAGCTGTATGGAAATCCATTGGATTGGATTCTGATGCAAGATTTCTGGCAACCTTCAACTCCAGGGAAACAGTAGTCCCTGAACCAAATGTGCACTTCCAGCTGCAGGAAAGCAGTCTGCCATTTTCATCCCTCTGCCCATTTCCCTTTCCGATCTATAAGATTTCACATCTCTGCTCCAGCAGCTTTGGTTATATTGCTGGCACTGTTTGGATACTAGAGGAGACTTTTTTTGACAGTCACTTGGGAACTGTTCCTTATTTGCTTAAGTTCTGGGTTTACAGTGATGCAAGCAACGTGATACTATTTAGCAGCTATAATAGAGGTCAAGGTCCTGTTGTCCTAGGTATTGTAAAAATGCCTTGTAAAAAGCTGTACATTGTCCAAATGGGCTACAGGGAAGGCAAGCAAAAGAAGGGATAAACCAGGCCCTCACAGCTGCTCCTTATATATGTGAAGCTGAGGCACAACCAAACATGCAGTTGTGTTTTGTCCCAAAAAGGGGACCCAGATCTCTTGTGTTTTGTTCTAAAAGACTTTTTGTTCATGTGGGTTGATTCAGAGTCAGTTGCTGAAACACGCTGTGGCTGCGTGTGCTTTGCTCACTGCTTTATCCCCTTTTGAGTGGAAATGCTTTGAAACAGATCCAGGATAAAGCTCATCCACTGCTGGGACATCTGTAATCTACTTTCAAGAAAGCTATTTTTTTCCCCCCTGAAACCTGGCCTGGGAGGAAGCGGGAGCATGCTCTGTGTCCCACGCCCAGGTATGAAGCAGAGAAGCGCCTGCGGTCTCACCCTCTGCCAGCAGCTCATCTGTCTCTGCCTGGGGATCCCAAAACAGGGAGGGAGCAAGAGCAGGAGGCAGGTAAGGAGTGCATGGCGTAACTGATCCCAGGGCAAGTTTTGTCTTTTCCCTAGGACACGAGGAAGAGGCTTGAGTAAGAGTGAGTCTGGAAGGAGTTTCCGAAGGTGCATCCCCCGAGCGGCTGCTGCAGCTCTTTGTTCACTCCCTCTCCCCATCCTTCGGAGCCATCTTGAGAGCTTGGGGGGATTGGGTTTGTCTCTAATGAAGTTCCTGCTCTGGGGGCTGGCAGGGCAGGGCTGCCCATCAGTCAGCCCAGCTTGCAGTGCCTCTCTGCCTGCCCAGTGCCATTGTCAGCTTTGGCTCCAGCTTATGTTTTTGGAAATTAGGTTTACAAGCTGCAAGTTTTATCAAGGAAAGCTGTGGGTGTTTTTTTTTTTCCTTAAAAAAAAAAAAAAATAAACCTTTTTCGTTTTCTTTTTTCTTTGAAATAGTACAATTCTTGCCTTGGTTGTTGTTGGGGGGCTGCCAGAAAGGGGGGTGCTCNTGGCTCCAGCTTATGTTTTTTGGAAATTAGGTTTACAAGCTGCAAGTTTTATCAAGGAAAGCTGTGGGTGTTTTTTTTTTTCCTTAAAAAAAAAAAAATCAATCCTTTTCGATTTCTTGTTTCTGTGAAATAGTACAATTCTTGCCCTGGTTGTTGTTGGGTGGCTGCCAGAAAGGGCGGTGCTCTAACTCTCTCCCTGTGTAGCTAAGAAGCTGTGTGTGTTCTTTACTGCACTGAAATCCTAAACATTTATGTTACAATTCTGGTTTCTTGCCATGACCTTTACTTATAGATCATTGTGGTTATAGTTCCTAAATGATTTGAGCTCTAACAAATAGTTTATTCTGTTTCATATCAACAAGCCAAAATAATAATTGATCTTTCAGGATATAAATTCCTTTTATTACTTGAGGTATTGTTTGCTTTTACTATTAAAGTTGTTTACAAGAACTTGTTTTTAAGCTATATATTGTTCACTTGTGTATTTTGAAAGAATAACAATAAAACATTATTGTGCTCCTGATTTCCCTTTGAAAAGGCAAAGTAACCCTCCAAGCATGGTTGCTTTCCGTGCAGTAATGGTTCTGTATTCTTTACCATTGTGTTCCTTAAATAAAAAGCACAAGATGATCCTGCCATACAGAAACACAACAACTGTTTTTGTAAACAGTGTGTGCTCTGGTATCTGTAGTAAGTAACTAGTTTCTTGTTTATAATTGTATTTTCTTAATGAGAAATCAAGTTGGTGGATACTTCCTTGTTTTTTGGAACTAGTTGTACTGTGATTTTAAAAAAACCACTTAATGTAATTGGGAGTCATTAACTTCTGATACAATGTGATGTAAATAGAGGAAGTCCATATCTGAGGGGCTCTCATGGCACAGACCGTCCCAGCAAGGATCGCTCTGCACGTGCCTTCAGCGAATTCCTAAATTCAAAACCTCCTGTTGCTTGTGGCGTGGTGCTGGAGCAGAGGTATGTACCAGCCTGTCCATGGGCACTGGGTAGGGCTCATGAAATTGGGAAAACCTGTGGTTCACAGACGTAAGCATGGGCTCAGATATCTTATTGAACTCAGCCTTAACTCGTTCTCCTTTGCACCTGCATGTGATGGAGATCGTCAAGGGGCCGTGGTGGTTGGGCAGATTTTGTTCTTTGCTTTGAAGGGTTGGTGATCAATGTCAGAGTCCCCCACCCCCAATCATCTTGCTGGGCAATGCAAATGATTTCCAGGTGACTGACGGGAAAGGTCTGCATTTATAGCCCTGACTAAGCCACAGGGGAGTACTCCAAAGTACGTGGAAAATGTTTGTGAGAGGGGCTTGTTGGGGCAGCGTTCTCTGAGACCCTGAGGCGTCAGAGGCAAAGCCAGCAAAGGGACCCAGCTCTAGGGAGAGGAGGAGACATGCCCAGCAGGTGCCATGAGGTGAGCAAGAGCTGTAAATCCTTCTGGAACACTCACAGATGTTGGAGACTTTGCTGTAGGTGCTTGAGCTGTGGCAGTGTAGGCACGATGTGAGGGTGCTGGGAAGAGGGAGGGTGGTGGGTGCTGAGTGGTGTTAGTGCTGCTGCCGTGCCTGCCCCTTGCCCAGGGCAGGAATGTGGCAGTTTTTCTTCAACAGGCAGCTGGGCTGCTGGGTCTGAAAGACTTTACCCCAGCCTAGAACTGCTGTAGTTTGCTGGTGTGCCCTGCACACTTTTCAGCAGCGTTTTTGTCATAATGTGTGGGTGTCAAAGGCACCTGAGATGGATATGGACTGTTTTCCCTTCAAGGATCCCTGGGCTGTGATCAGGGTGCTCTGCCATTATCTGCTTCAGCATCACTGGCAGCTCTCCTGAGTTCCTCCCTGTGCCTGTCTGATGATGGGAAAGCCAGGACACTTTGGGGAAAACTTTGTGTTTTCTTGTTTGCTCATCCTAATTATGTCCTTTGCAAAGCAGATTCTTGCTTTCTTATTTTTCTTTCTTTCTTTCTCCCTTTTTCCCTTGAAGTAAAGCTGCTGGAGCCCAGAGGCTTTACCTTCTCTCTGTAGAATCTTCTGGCAGCAAAGCCTGAGGGATGTGTCCCTACTGTGTAACACTTGGTTCAACTCTAGCTTCTGTGAGTGATCTGAAACCTCTCTGCTATGTTTGCATGCCACAGCAGAGGTTTCAAGCCTGGGAGGTGGGCTGCCTGGCTCCTGACTTTCAGGGAGAGCTTGGAGAAAAGAAAGCTGCTTTTTCTCTTGCTGTTTCCTATGTCCTGGGGCACTATCCGTCTCCTAAACTAATTCTCTGTGAATGAGTTTAATGGTAAATGGTAAAACAAAGGCTGACAATAAGGGGCCTTCCAAAACTGTGCTTTTTCAGTCTTCTGATCTCACAGCCTTTTGTCTCTGGGCTGTTCTGACCTATTCATGTCAAGAGAGCAAAGAATCTGTGAGACTCTGATAAATTTGTACAGCCCCTGCATAGTCTAGGAGAAGGTCTAATTTGATCTGACGTTTACTAATCTGCCAAGACTTTCAGTGATTTGTTTTCACATTAAGTTGAGTTTCATATGCTGTAGAGAAATGGGTAAACATATTGCATTGGTAACAACAGCAAGTATAGGAAGCCAAGAATTTGTATTTATGCACTTGAAAATTCCTTTCTGCTTGCTTTTTATGGGGTTTTATTCCTTTTGCTAATTGTCAGGTTGCTAATTTTGTTCACCTGGTAAAGTGCTGGCAGAGTCTTGGCTGTGAATTGTGTGAGGCATTTTGTTTGGTTTAGTCTTGCATTGCATTCATATTTTCCTAAGTCTGTCGCCTTAGCACGCTGGTCGTAAAAGTGATTCCAAATATCAGGTCACTTTTCCACCCACCACATGTGGCTGGTCCAATAGCAGCTTCTATATTGTATAGATACTCAGGAATTTATGTCCTTAAATGGCTCTCACACCACGGTGGGAAGCTCCTTGACTATTTATGTGTTTCTCACGCTTTGTGAGTAAATAGGTGAAATAGTGAAATTCTTCAGTGCATGGTTTTGGTGGGTTTTTTCCATTTATTTATTTAAATTCTTTCATGTATTTTACCTGATTAGGTAACAGTAAAAAAAAGTTGTGTTTTTGATCTGGAATCAGTATTCAATGAAATCATGCAAGGAGCATATTTGAACCCCTGAATTAGAAAAAATAATTCCACAGTTCCAATCACTGTATCTGAAGCCCAGAGGATGTCGATCCCCTTCCTTTACAGAAATCCATAGTGATGGCATAAATGTGGCTTGGCAAAGTTTATGCATGAGAAAAATTAGTTGTCCTTTTAAGAAGAAAAAAAAAAAAATAATCACACTCCCTGTGCAAAACCTTACACTGGTGATTTTGATTTCAAGCCCGAATAGTGTATTGCTTACCAAAAAGTGAAGCTTGTTGATGGATCTGACTATAAAGATTCTTGTGCCAGAGGTAGCAAACAAAGTTGCTAATTTGGAGTATCCCATCAGTCTAGGATTTGTTCTATATTGGCATGTCAGGTCTGTTTTGAAGTTGAGACACTGGATTAAGATTTCCAGGGCTGAGTTCTGAGCTCGTATGTGAGGGCAGCCCAGCTGGGGGTACTGTGGTGCTCGTGACTCCCCTCACCGAGGTCTCTGCTGTCACCAGTGGCTTCACTGCCTCTTTCAAGTAAAACCCAAATCTGTACCCAGTGCGTGACCTTATGTCATGAAAGGTTTTGTTGCTCAATTTCCATATCTGTTTCCTTCCTTGCAAGCCCTCCAGCTCCTTCCTGTGTGGAGCACTGAAGGGAGCACAGTGGGGACTCTGTTAGCCCCCGCCATGGGAGGCAGAAACACCCTTATGTCACTGCTTTCATAACTCCAGTAACATCCCCTTTATCTGGGGAGAGGGCTCCAGCCAGCGCAGCCAGCCCTGGGGCCTTGTGGCAAGTCATCTGTGTCCTCGTTTTACTTCCTCAGCTTGTATTTCATTAACCTTTTACCCTGCTTGCTTACTGCAGACTAATTTCCGACAGGCACACGAGCGAGCTCGGGGTTTGTCTTCCTCTGCACCCCTGTGCACACAGTCAATACACTCGACCTTTCCAATGGCTGCAGTGCTGGTGGAAGAGCTGAGCTCCTCAGCATCTTCCTCCTTGCCTGCTTTAAAGCCGTGCAGAGTGTTGTACAGCCTGGTAACCCAACAGCAATCCGGAAGGCGTTCGTTCTTTCTGGAATTAGTGAAGCGTTAATTGGCTGCCAGTAAACCTGAGTCAGGCGCAGCTGCCCGTGTGTTTGGTTTGGTTTAAAAACTGTTTAGGATAAAATCTGTTGACAGCTTTAAAGCTGTGTAGTAGGCTCTCTTTCTTTTTCTTTTTTTTTTTCCATATTCTCACCATGAGTAAGTTGGCAGAAGGTCTGGGATGTTCACCAGCTGTATTACTCAGGGTTTGGTATCAGCATATTAACTGCACACTTGGCATTTTACAGTTGCAATGACTTTGTATTAAGCAATTCTTTTGATAATAATAAGAGGGATTCTGGGTTTAGAGAGCATTTATCATGTCTGGATTCTTTCTTAGGGTTTAAGAGTAATACCAAGTTTTGAAGATAAAGGTTTTTAGAGAGGCATCTTGATTTTTAGAGGGAGTTTTAATAACTAACAGGATACTCCTATCTTGAAACCTGTAGGGAAGCTCTGAGCCACCTCTGAACAGTAGCTGCTATTGCTTCATTAGGATTTTTACTATGTGTAAGTCATACCTTAAAAATGTTTATTTTCTGTTCTCACAAAGAGACATTGTTGTCCATTTTGTGAAATGCTGTGAAGCTGGGCAGGAAAGGTGGCTCTGAGTAGACTCCCTGCTTTCACTAGTCAGCTGAAGGCTTTGAAACCAGATTGCTCGCGTGAATGCTGTTAGCTCTGAGAGCTAACTGTGCCCCAGGAATCATGAATGGCTTTGTTTCTGGCATGGTCTGCAAGTCCTAGCGAGGTCCCCTGCTTGTTGTGAACCCTGTGGTCCTGGAAGCGTTGTGGTGCTGCTGCTGTGCCTGCTGTGTGCTGTTGATGCTTCTTGGCCGGGACTTGTGTTGTCTTGTGGCCCACAAGAGGGAATGGGTGACCTGCAGGTGCAGCCAGCACTGAAGTGCTGCAAGGTAGCACATGGTAACATCTCACCTCCTGCAGGCTCATCTCAGCCTCCTGAGGAACCTGACTCAGGCTGGGGACAGAGGTGGTGTCTGAGTCCTCATCATTTTTTTGATAAATCCTAGGTTGAAGCCTGCATTGCCATTACTGAGAAGTAATGGTGGCAGCAGGGGCATGGACTGTAGCCCTCTGCAGATCCATCAGTAGAGAATGGTTTAAAACAGTGAAGACTCGTTGCCCTCCTTTCTTTTTCCTTCAATCTTCTTTTTTAAATCATTGTTATAAATGAGCTGGGCAGTGCACAGAAGTGTTTGATTCTGAAAGCCTTAAAAATGCTGGTTCAGGCCCAATCACTTTTATGAGCCAAGGTTAAGTATGATGTAGGTTTTATATGTGTCAGAAGAAGCTTATATGTGTGTAGCTTGTTTTATGTCTTGAAATATTGGACATATGCAGAAAAAGGAAGTTGTAACTCTTTGCTCACTGAGATGCTTTTAAAAGAAGCCTGAAAAAGAGATATTCTCCATTTACTTTTGCAACTAGATGTTGCCTCATTGATTCAACTTAGTATTCACCATTAGACTGTAAGCTTGGCAAAATTCATCCTCACTTCACCTGTGCAGGATGGACCTGGGTAATTAATGGCAAAGGGGAACTGCTTAAATGACCTTTGAAGAAGGTCTTCTGCAAAGAAGGGGTTTTTTTCATATGTTGTATGATCTTGTTATCCTGACCAGGAGGCTGTTTTAAGGGCCAAGAACATCACAGGGGTCTTAATTCTTGTGCATAGGGTTCATTGTCCAGGGATTTAGCATCTTTGTTAACTATTTGCCAAATGAAGGTTATTTTAAAACTGTGTATTAAAATAGTCTTCTTTCACAGCCAACTGGTACTGCTGGGTGAGTGATCTGGGACTTGTTGCTATCTCTTCTTCTGGAAAGTATTTTTAAACATCTCTTCCTCATCTTTTCTATGCAGTAGTACCTTCCTTTGTGTCCTTTTTGTTCAAGCAGTTGGGAGATTATGTTCTTATTAGTCCACTTTTCAATAGCTAGAGATTAAAAAAAGGCCGTTTTATTAAAGCTCTGTTGTAATTTTGCAAGTAATACATTGTCAGGAAATAGAATACACTTTTTTTACCAGAGCAGATAATTAACCACTGAAGCAATTTATCAAACGTTACCCAGTGGGTTCCCTGTCGTGGAAGGCGTTAAATCAAGGATTGATGTATAGGGAAATGCTCTAGTTAAAGCAGAAGCCAGGGAGGAATTGATTGATATGATGTGGCCTGTGTTATGTGGGGAGAAGGGAATAGATTATCTGGGGATCCCCTGAGGCTATAAATCCCTATGTATCTGTTACCTATAAATACTGATAGGAGATTAGATCTGGGTGTGTAAAATGTCTTTAATTTCTGTGAGTGACAGTGGTGCCATGTTGAGTCATTGTTCTGGTCCCAGTGTGGTGTCACCTTCTGAATTAGTGGGGTGATTTAATAAGCACTTCTGGGTGGCTGCCTGTGTGTGTGTTCACCAGAGTGAACTTGATTTATCTGGGGAGAGGGGAGAAGATCTGGTGCTCCAGAGATTGTGATGTCTCCACAGAAAAGATTTCACAGCAAGAACTGCCCTCCAGACTGAAATAACAAAGGCCTGTTTGGTTTATGTTTTTTTCCCTAAGGAAAAGTATCAGTGTTGAGCAATATTGTACAGGGTTATTAAAAATAAACAAAAACAAAAAGACTAAATGGGTTTCTTTTTTTGCAATGTACTTTCTTTTTTGTTGAATGCATTTTCTTGCTCTCTTTTTGTGAAGAGGAGTAAAAAAACTAGGACGCTTTCAGGTTTTAATAACCCCTTGCTTTGAATTCTGTCCAGTTCTGGTTGTAAAATGAATCCCTCATTTTACAGCTGAGTAACTTTGGGAAGTGTTAGAAGCCTGCGACCCGATTAGCCCTTTCAACGTCAGGATGTACTCCACGTGTTTTGTGGGATTACTGGGAGCGTGCTTAAGAAAATGTTTTTCTGTTTGTGCTTCCGTGTTAGCTGTTGGATTCACACTAATGGCTATCTCTTCTTTTGTGTTAGCATTTCTGTAATCACAGATTTGTTTGTGCTGCAGCCTGTTTTGAAAAGTAATTGCTGGCTGAGTGATGGCATGGCTGTGGTTCGTGAGGGAAGCGCCTGCCCATGAATACTAAAGGCTCATGGAGTGATTCTTGGTATATTGTGGCTTAATGGGAAGGCTGTGTTTGATCCAATCTATATCACTTTGCTATTAAGTGTTGAGAGGGCACCTCTAGTTGGATGAGGGAGCAAGAACTTAGTCATGGATTTTAGCATCAAGGTGTTTAGACGTATAAACAGATTAAAAAAAAAATAATGCCAGGAGTTGGTTGTTTACATGGGGATTTATTTTAAGTGTTTTGTTTTTCAGCAATGATTTGGTGTTTAGTTTTTTCCGCTCTTCTTCCTCTGGCTCAGTGTTGATGGGACTCAGCACGTCTTCATCCTCTCCACTGAATGCAGAGGCTTGGATATGGGTTCTGCAGTGAGGTGTCTGCTTGTGCAGGGGTGGCTGGCTGGCCTGGCAGTGGGGCTGGTGTCTGCCCACCCCTGCCTGTCCCCTCTGCTCCTCCAGGGCCTTTCCTGCTGCCCCCTGGGCACTTACAGTGCTTGGCATGTGGCAAATGCTGCCAAAGCCTTGGGGAACCCAGCTGTGCTTCCATGAAGCCTGGTCAGCAGAGTTCTCCTTAACTTGAATGTCGTCAGTGATGAACCCACCCCCATTTTTTGGGCATTTTTATGGTCATGTCCCTGTGCACTGAGTCAGAGTCCACTTTCCATGGTTTCTGCTGCCTCCTTCTCGCCGTTCCCAGGCAGAGCAATGCTGCCTGTTGGAGAAAGCAGGGATGTGGGGAAAGGGGTGCTGCAGGGTGCCTCCAGCACCGGGTGTCTGCTGCAGTCTCTTGATCAGGTCCCATAAAACAGATCTGTGTCCTGTCTTTGAGATACCAATTTTCTTGACCAATGGATTCAAAGGTCTATCTGTCTCTGCTTTACTATTGTTATTTATTGCCTAGTATTTGTTTGGCAGAAGGCTTCTGTGTGTAATACCAGCCCTGCTGCTCATTGCCAGGAAATTTAGAACCTGTGAGTGATTTCAAAGGCCATCTGACTCCAGTGCTTCCAACAGGATTTATGATTTTGCTGGTGCAGAGTTACAGTGTCATAAGCTTTTTATTTGTTCTTATTATATCATGGGCATCTGCAGACTGAGTCCAGTTTTCTTCAGCTGTTTATGTGCAAATAAGTCTCTGATCTTGTGAAAGGAGGTCATTCTTTATTTCTACTGACTGCTGCTCCAAGAAAAAATCTCCCTCCAATAAGTCATTAAAAGAAAATGGAATTAGTTGTGCCAAAACTGATGGCTGCAAAATGCGTATGACTCGGCTGTTCATATGAAGGCTGAAAAAAGCTCTTGGTTATTTGGAGTATGCTCCTGATTCAGTATCAGATCAGGTTTTATTCTGGTAAGTCTGGCTTGCTGTCTGCAGTTCTGCTGGCAGTGGAGCCTGGGGTGTGCTGCCAGGACTGCAGTGGGATTCCAGAAAGGCTTAATTTCATTTCTAATTGTTGTAAAGAACCATTTATTAAACTCTACTCTGTTTCCTGCCTGGCCAAAACAGTAGCAAGTTCCCTTCTGAAATTACTTCTAAAATTTTGACTTTTGGTGGAATCTGAAGGTTGCAGTGTGCAAGAATTAGGGTCTGCTCCTTTTGCTTGCAAATGACTTGTGAATTCTGAGTCAGGACTTATTACTTAAACCCGTTTCTGTCTGGTTTCAAAGTAGATGTGTTTATTACTGTATGTGCTGTGTGAATTTGAACAGCTGCCAAATGTAACACAATATCTAGGTCCTTTTTTTTTTTTAGTGTTTCACTGGGGATCTACCTTATTTTTTTTTTTTTTTCCTTTAGAAGGGGCACTAGGCTGCTGGGAGAGCAGAGAGAGAGAGAGAGGAAATCTCAGGATCCGAGTTTAGAGATGACTGAATTGATGTGTGCCTGTGTGTGGGTACATGGTGGGTGCTGGGTCACTGTGAGATAAGGCAATGCAGTCGTGACATTACCAGGCAATTTTTTTTTCTGCTTAAAGCTCTAATGTGTTCTAAGAATATGATGCATCCAAGTAAAATGCATTTCTGTGCCATTAATAAAAGGTCTGTAACAGAGTTCAGATTGCTAAGTGATAAAAATCCGATTTTACTCTTCCCTCAGGTTTTAACCATGTCTTTCATACATTATTTGGAGATGTCTTCATTATCTGTATCTGCTTGTTGTGCCCTGGACAAGCAACAGAGATTTTTGTGGGAAAGCAGTATCATTTTACAAGGTAATACAGTAGAACGACTGTGCTTTTGCTAATACTGCTGCAGAAAAGATGCATAGAATTCCTGAGTCCTGGGCTGACAGCACCATGCTGGCAGTGTAACCTGTCTTCCTAGCATTTTATCTGGTATGCATTTGCTTTTCCAAATATTACTTTGTTATTTTTATAGCTGTCACCTTCTATTCAGCTCAGAATAGCAAATGTCAGAAAAGAGTTACAAACAGCACTGGTGTTTTCTGCGGTTTATTTGTTTGATGGCTCCTCCGTGTAACTACTTGAAAGGGGAAACGCAGAGAACACTGGTACGATTTCGTGAGGGCAGTCAAGGATTTGTGTTTTTGTCATCCTAGGCAGCAGCCAGCACATAGCAAAGATGACAAGCCTTGTCCTGCAGAGCTCCCTCTTTGCCTTTTGATATGCATTTTTGCCCTAGGACTAATCCTGCTTTGTACCGGGATTTCCAGCATGGCAGGGATGGAGGGGAGCCTCTGAGCCCCCCTTCAGCTGGTCCAGAGGCACCGACACAAGTTGCTCTTGAATTTTGAGGCCTCAAGTCCAAGCAGTTCTCCAGCATGACCTTAAGGAAGCATTTCTGGAAGCATCTTTTCTGGATCCTTCACCAAATGTTTCAAACATCTTTCGAAAAATTATACAGATTGTCTTTGTAAGGATAGGTTCCAAAATGCATATTCCTCACGTAGTCATCTTGCTGGGTGAGCAGGTTCTCTTGCAGCACTTCGAAAATTAACCCTACTGTGCTTCTCAGCTAGAATGATGCAAACTGGAACCTTAACTGTGAATTCTGGACATGTTCTTGTTGTTGGAATGAGTATTGGTGTTGGCTCAGACATACTGCTGGGTTTTGTGGTAGGCGGATTTGAAGGGAGCGCTGTAGCATCAATGGATGCTCCGCATTCTGCTGTGAGTAGTTGCCCAATAATGATCTGTAGCATGTAACTGTCTGCACATGTTGACTTTTAAATACAGTGAGGTGGTTCTTTAAAAATGAGCATTGTTTCTGTTTCTTGCAGGCAGTGAAATAGATAGGGCATCTTATATCTTTTTCCTGAAGTCAGTGGACTGTTGACATGGCTTTGTAAGTGTTTGAGGCTGGGAAGCAGTAAAATCCTGAGGAATCCTTCAGTTCAATCCTCCCAGGGAAGAAACTGTGAGGAAAACAAGGTGGTCTGGTGGGAGGGAGAGTCCAGGCACTGGTCTTTAAGATGATCTCAACAAGTTGTTCTTGTGAAGGGATAATTGTAGCAGCCGATTTCTTTGAGCTCTGCTTGGGGAGATGGCTATATCCTTAAAACCTAGGCCTACAAAAAGCAAGTTTTTGTTTTCATTGTTGCCATTGCTATGAATCTCTTCTGATTCTGTTGCTCCATTTTTGAGCTGTCCAAAAGGATCATATTAGTTCAAGCAAAAGTTTCCAACTCCGTTGTGTGACTTGCACACCCGGAGGTGCTATCCCATGGTCCAGGGCTGGGGTGGCCATGAGATGGTCTTTGTCTCTGAGGCTGTGGGGAAGGACACTAGGCAACCTAAGACTAATTCCAGCACTCTTGTTGTTACTTTTTTTCCTCCATTCCTTCCCCACAGTGCAATCTGGCTTTTAGTATTTGTGGAAGTTTAATAAAAACAAAAATAAATATGGACTATTTCACTTCCCTTCCACTGTAACTGCCAGCCCGTATCTCCTTCCATTATCCTTTCATCTTCTTTTCAGACTGGCTAATAGTTGCTTAGTGATTACATTTAATGGTGTGAGAGCCTTTTAGTTTGGATACCCTGCTTTTCCTCCCCTGTTGCTTATAGAGATGTTTACATTTTTAGCTGGAGCTATGATTTGTCTCCTATATAATTGCATGGAAACCAACAGTTCACATTCCTAGGCGGGCATCCTGAATTTATTTTGATACATTTTAATGCCTTTCCCACACTCAGTTCTCCCTGTACAATCTCTTGATTATTTTAACTGTTTCCCTCTGCGTGGATTTATTTCTTTGTGGTGAACTGCATATCTTAACCTGTCTAGTGCAGTCTTTAGGGCTAAGTTTCCGAAACTCAGAGGGAACAGGTTGAGATGGAGGAAACGATGATAAAGGAAATATTTCACCAGCTTATGCTTCATGTGGCTGGAGTGTGTGGTGTCATCGGGATGCTCTCCTTGCATAGGTGCAGCTTGTGCTTGGAGCGCTTTGCTGGTCCAAGTGCATCACAGTGCTGGATCGAAGCAAGTGCTGGCCAGAGCTCTTTGGTGCTGGCTGACAGCACTTGGACAGCATGGAAACGTCGTTTAAAAATTATCCACTTCATCAGTGTTATTGGTGAAAATCATCAGGATGGAGCTCATCCAGGGAGAGAGGCTGATCTTCTGTGTGGCTGCTGATGGAAGAGCCCTGAGTGCCCGTCTGTGCCAGCACATCTCTGGCTGTGGGCAGTGGGGAGGTTTCAGCACAGCTCTGTGAGCTCAGACTCATCCTTCAGCTGCTGCACTTGTGAGGAGATGGGAAAAGGGGACAGTGTGAACACACAAGGCCCAAAGCAACCACCTCTTGGATGAGAGCTGCAGTGTTTTCTTCAGGAAAAACATGCCGTGCAGTACGAGGCTAGTAAATGAGAGGCTGGAGTATTGTAAGCTCTGTAACTGTTCAAACCACCCATCTCTTAAGGCTTTTATCTTTCTGTGCGTCTTCTGTTTTGGCATGAACAAATTTGCAGACTTTAAGAAGAATGCCCAGTCTTAGAGTCTTTGGTGTAGAAGCCTCACTGACTCATCACTTAAATACTGGATAAAGCCTTTGTTAGGGAATGAGGAATTTTTGCTTTTTGTTAAAAAACCAGGAGCTGTCTATTTTTGTCACTGAGTTTGCAATCCTAGCAGTTGGAATGAAGCAAAATTCAAAGCTTTGGAGAAGTGGCTGGGGGTGTGTGGAATGAATAATGATCCAATATGAGGCCTCAGCAGGGTGAAAAATGTAAAACTAGCATCTCTTCTGCTGTTGGGTTTTTTTTAAGATAAATTCTCTAGCAATGAGAAGTATTTTAAACGTTGCTGCTGTTGCTGATAGAAACAGGCCATTAAATTGCTACAGTCAACATTCCTTTGGGTCCTGGTCATAAGCCAAGCTGCCAACTATTTGTAAATTTACTGACAGTCAGTAAGTAGAATACAATATTTAAACTGTCAGAAGACTAATAATCACTAGTTTCAGGGAAACATAGCTCTGTTTCCCTTGAGCTCTGGCTTTTCATAGTGTTTGGTAACTGCTGTTATCTTCTGCTCCTCTGAACTCCAAGACTGACCCAGGAAAAAGCAGAGTAGAGATGAAGAAGAGGCTGCCTGCCTCCTCCTTCCCTGTGCATTCTGTTGTTCTCACCACCCCTAGCAATATCCTGGTCCTTTTTGGCAGAGGTGTTCAAGACTGTAGCCAAATTCCCAGGCTCAGGTTCTCAGTCTTGCCATGGCTTGCCATAGATTCTGTTTAATCTGAGTTAGCTGAAAATATGAAGACAGACATTCACAAGTGCTAACTATATATGCATGGTTGCTTCCTGGGGTGCACACTCAGAAATAGTGGAAAGCAGCTTGAGAAAGCCTAGAAAATACTTTTGAACTTATTTATCCTACTACTAAAATGTTGTGGGAAGAGTGGCAGAATCATTTGTTTGCTGGTTGCTGTTGAAATGCAGACCTGTTATGAATTACCCATGCAAAGACAGCTCTCTGTTGTGAGCCTGCGTTACAGGAGGAAATCTGTTTTTCTTTAGTGTGCAGCAATGTTATGGGTTTACCCAGTTGTGGACCGTCATCTAAAATAGCTTTTTGTGTAAATAACTCTGTGACCATCCATAAAATATGAATCTAAGTGGGTTTTCCCTGTGCCCTGCTGAGAAGTAACTTGTGTCCTATCACAAGAACAAGTAGCTGAGTTTTTTTCAGGGATGGACCTCTCACAGTGTGGCCCTTCCCGTGCCTTGCTGGAGGGGAGAGTGTGTTATTTGCTGCTGAGAAGGGATAATTTCACGAGGCACATGCAGGCTGTGGCCTTGATAAAGCCAGGAGGATGAGTTTGAATGTACTGCTGTGGTTATTAGACTACAGGCAACAGCAAAATAAAAAATTACTCTTGTTGTTGTTGTTTAGAGAAGTCTTTTTCAGACCTGAGGAAAGCCCCTGGTCAATGTCAGGATTATGCCAAGCCTGAGATATTTGGACTGAGAGGGGAAAGGGCAGTGGGTGATCCCTGCTGAGGGCTTCGTCAGCACAGTCAGACACCCAGACTTGAGTTCCTGATTTCAGCTGGGTGCTGCAGAGTTGGATCCTTTCCCCTCACATGCCGGAGGAGCAAGCGTGTCTCCCTCTACCCTGCTGGTTTTCTCAGAAACTCTTCCCTTAAAATAAGTAGCTTTCCTCCTCAAAAGCAGCGCACTCCCCTGAGCAGTCCTGGCTTGGGTGAATCATTGTGTTCGTAGAAAAAAAAAATGTGTTGCGACTCGCTCGCATTCCCCACCGTCTGTGCTCCCGGGGCTTGACGCACGCAGTGTGTGGGAAAGCCGTCCTGTGAGTTTCCACCGTCGGCTCTGAAGCTTGGCCCAGGCAAAAGATGTAAGAAATTGGAAGGTGGTACGTGATCCGCAGTATCCTTGAGCTACAGCTGACGTTACCTGGGCACAGAGGGGCCGCCTGTGTGTGCTGTTGCTGCTCAAGTACAAATAAATATGATATTTATCACCGTGTGCTGTCAGCGTGTTAGAAATTAAGCCCAAAGCCTGTTATACCAGTAAGTGTTTTACCAATCATTACAGCATTTGTCAACATTATGGGCTGCTGTCTGCCAGTAATAAATGTGTGGTCTCCTGTTTTTCCAAGGAGAGGTGTATTTAATGAAGAATGAACAGCGCAAGCTGTAAAAGGAGCAAGATCAGTGACTCTTACAGAATGGTTGTGAATGGTGTATAGCAAGGTGGCATGGGCTGTGGAGGGATGTCCCCAAGGGTGCCCTGGAGCAAGCTGGGTTGGGCACCTCTGTTCTTTGGCAGATGCATTTAAATCAAGAAAAGGAAACCAAGCCACTAGTTGCTGGCAGCAGCCTGCGAGGCTGGGAAGGGGAGCGTGACCCGGAGTCGGGAGCCAGCCTGGTTTGCGTTGGTGGCACCTGGGAGAACCATTGTCACTGGGAGAGTTGCTGAGCCAGGAATTTTGCCTCCCACCTCCACTGAGGCAGGGATATGAGGGGTGGGCTCCCAGCCACAACAAGGGAATGTGTTTGGAGAGGAGGAGGGAGCTGCAAAGGCTGTTCTTCCTTCCCTCTGGCTGGAAATGCACAGCTTGACTTTTAGTTTCAGCTCTCTTTATTTCAAAAGGGCAGTTTTGATGTGTGCTCAGCTTGCCAGATGGTGGTATGCAAAAAAAGGCCTGAAAGCATGAGGGAGGGAGAGAGAAGCATGTCCCTGCCTGGGACCTGGGGAAACCTGACTTCGGAAATTGCTGTCAGCTGCTGGAGAACCGGAGGGTGTAGTCTGGACTATGGAAATTGGGACTGTGGTGTTCATTAACAATACATATCTCCATTCCACTACAGGTCGTGAAGCTTTGATATACAGGGTTTATACCAGCTTTTTTTATTATTAGCCCTGTGCATCAACTATCACTTGAGAACTGTCATCTGGTTCCATGTCTGTTGTGCAGTGTGTGAGAGGGTTTGTCTTCCCTTTTGCAAATATCCTTCCTTTCCACAGCAGTAAAGCATGTTTCCTGCTGGTGCTGAAACCTGTTAGAAAAAGTTTCATTATCAAAATACCAAGAGAAAGGAGAAATGAAAGCCCAAGACCATTTGTTTGAAAGGCACTGTGATTAAGGATTCAAGTGAAGTAACAAAGCTGTTGGATTTCAAATTAACTTAATGTAGTGGGTTTTTTCCTTGAAGAAAAGTTGCTGCATTATCTCCCTAACAAATAGCTCGTGCTGCAGAAGTGAAGCATGAGACATTCTCCAAATCAGACTGTTCGACTTTATAAATGACAGTGTCACCTATCCCTGTGTCAGTAAGATAAAGGGATGATTTTTCACATGGTTCAAAAGCATTTATTTTTCATTGTGTTTTCCCTATAGTGAATATTCCACTTGTACCCAAAGCATCACTGAAACAGTAGACTTTCTCTGTTGCCACTGCTTAAAAATAAACACAATAAATTACAATAGTATACATAATTTATATATATGTAGTGTGTATATATCTAGTATAGACCTCTATATACACTATATATATTTAAAACATAGTAGCTATAATAAGTACTAAATAGAAGGATTATACCTCTGCAGGTACCAGAAATCGATTACTTTGTTAAACCATGTCTGTTACCTACCAGCCAAAACTCAACTGGAGTAATCTCCAGACCTTAACACAAAGGTGACCAGAGGTGCAACTGCAGTGTCTGTGTAAGAAATGGCTCTTTTCCTTCTCTTCTGTACCTCATCTCTCCTACAGTGAGATACGTAGTCTTAAGGCTTGATAACAATGCTGGATCACATCTGTCTCTTGCAAGTGTAGTTCTAAAAATATTTACTATTCCCTTTAGGAAAGAACTTTCAAGTCAAGGTTCAGAAGATCCTCTGTCACTGCTCTGTGCATATGTTTAATTTATAAAATCTTCTTTAGTTAATGTGGTTTATCGACTTCAAGTCAGCGGGACTGTTGGATCATGAAGCTTGACCTGTGCAACTCAAGCCTTTGGATCCCACCCAGCAGGTCCCGCAGCACTGACCCCCAGGGTCTGAGCAGAGCACCGGGAATGTGACTGTCCTTCTCGCCCAGCTGAGCTTCACAGCTTTTCTTTTTTTTTTATCCTAAGAGGATTTTTTCTTTTTCCCTTTTTTTTTTTTTTCCCCTCTGTTTTTTGTGGTCTGGCTGCAAAGCTTGTGTTTTCTGAATCGGCTCCAGAAAACCACAGGAGTACTTGGGCAAAGCGTTGCATCGCTGCTCTCGGGTAAAACACCGGCATGACGAGGAGGGAGGACATGGCCTAGGCTGCCACCTTGCATTGATCAGCCTCTCTGGGTGACCTTGTAGGACTTACACACAGGGAGTGTAAAATCAGGTTTCACTATTAAAAAGGCCATGTCAGGCAGCTGGATTTCCATTTGATGTGAGATTACACATCTGAGCGCATCAGCTCAGTGCACTGATTCACCATGTATGTACAATGGTAATCGTGATACCTCTGTCATAAATTTGAACTTCAGCTTTGCAGTGAATCTCCTGAAGTGGCAGGCACAAGACTTCATCATCATCACCTTGGGGAAGGGAGGGAAAGGCAGTCCAAAGCAGTATTTATTTCTCGTCAGTGATGATTTCAGGTTTCCAAAGCATCAGTCAGTGTTTAGTGTGGTGATGCCTTTTAACTGTGCAGTTGAAAGGATGATGCAACTTCCAAGTGTAATGCCAAAAAAGGCAGAAGTTTGTCAAATGATGACTGTTGGCAATGTCTATAGAGAAGAAAGTTGATTTTTTTTTTCTTTTTTTTTTTTTTTCTTTTTTTTTTTTTTTCTTTTTTTTTTTTTTTCTTTTTTTTTTTTTTCCTTTCTGGCTGAGGAGCTGATGTGGGAAGGGTCACAGTGTGGTAGGACTGAGTTCTGAGCAGCTCCTGGCAAACCAAAATGAAGTAGCTTCAGTTCAGTTAGAGCAGGGGAAGAGAATATCCATATCCTTTATACAGAGGTGCTCCAAATTTATGAAGCAAAGCACTACTATTTTTTCCCCCCTGTGGCCAACTGTGCTGCCTTAAGTATGTGTGCAATCCCTTTTAAATTAAAGGGTGTCTTTTAGCCTTTTTCAAGTTGTGTTATCTCAAGCAGTGTAGTAATAGGTACCTGGAGAGAACACCAAATGCATTTTGGTGCTAAATGAGTTTTGCAATCTGCAGTAGGTTACCTCAAACACTTTAATATCACCCAGCCTATTGCAATGACAGTACACTCCAGCTATTGTAGAGGCTTTGCACATCTTGTTTTGTCCATGTCCTTTTCCTTGTCTACTCCTTGTTTGGAGTTAACATAACCTTCATCCTGAAAATCTCTGGATTTTGATAGTTTTTGACCGTGGTGACCACGTGGAAAGGTATAAAAGATCTGCCTGCTGGAAACGGCTTGGTTGATCATCTCTTACTATGTGCAAATAAAAATAAGTTACCTTTTTGTAGTTGAAAAGTCTGAAGTTGGTGGTTTTCTTTGTAATGCACCACTTTGAACCAAGCGTTGATGGCTGTGGCATGGCTGAGGAGAAAGTGTTTCACGGCTTTCAAGTGTGTGCGTGTGGTTTTGTACGTGCCTGGCTGCCTGCCTGGCGTTTCAAACTGCAACAGTGCTGCTCCGTGGTGTGAAAAAAAGAAAAAAAGAAAAAAGGAAGAAAAAAGTCTTAGAGGTCTTGTCACTGAGCTCTTTGTTTGCATAGGGAAACATCTGTCTGAGATTTAATGTGCCGTTCCTAACACTGCTGTTGGAAAGCTGTAAATCCTTCCCATTTCTTCTTACTGGGATTGGATAATTGTTTTTTTTTTTCTCTCTTACTAATCAAAGTGCTATAGTTGAGTGTTGTAAATTAGTGTGTATTAATTCACTGATTGTCACTGTTCAAGTAATGTGTAATAACAACATGACAAGATTTTATTAGTTCTGTAATAAGATGTTTAAATATTGTCACCTTAAAGAACATTAAAATAACACTTTCATATGTTGTTTTATTATCAATTCCGTATGATTGACTAATTGCACTTGTTTTCATTGACACCATTCTTTCCTGCAAACACAAGCTGTTTAAAGACTTAATTCTTGTTTTAACTTCTCTGGTAACATTTCCCAAAGCAGTTGGAGCAGGGGAGTGGGAAGGATCTTGGGCAGGGTTGCATGCACTTAGCGTGCAACATACAAAAATAAATAGTGTTTTCTGCTCCTAACTCCACTGGCTTAGACAAAATGAAACACGCATTTTCTCCTCCCAAACTGAGAGCGTGCTTTTTAAAACACGAAGTTGTCACCTCACTTTGTTTCCTCACTGCCACCTCCAGGCTGGCAATTTTCATGGTGTTGCAGTTCTGTTTAAACTCCTGGGCAAAGTGTCAGGTAAATCCAGTACTTTACATTAGTAACCATCACCTGGAACATGCATGTGGGTGTCTTTGAAGGATGGATTGGCGTGTTGGGTGTTACCTCATTTAGCATTCTTGTCTGATCTGTACCAACTCGCCTCAATAAAGTGGTGTGAAATTTCGCTTACCACAGGGCTCCTGGAAGCCTCAGGGGGTAGTTTGGGTGGGGAGAGGGCTCAGGGACACACCAACCCCTTATGGACAGCTAGTTTGTCTTTGGAAACTTATCAGGGGAAGGACTTGACTGTTTTGGCAGCGAGGGGTGCTTGGGTGCCTGCTGTGCACCTCTGTGCAGGCGTTTTGGCCCCTTTCAGCTCAGCTCCGTGGAAGATTAAATGAACTTTTTGTCTGTGGGCAATGCTGAGGGTGTCAGAAGTAACTTGTTATTTCTCGTGGCAGTTGCTTGAGAAATTTTTGAGCAGTAGCCAAGAAAGCAGAGTCCTTCCCATGGATGCTGCAGAGCTCTGCTGCAGTGTGTGTTCCATGTGCCCGGCTGGGATTTCGAGGTTGCTGTTGAGGATTTTGCAGGATGCTGTACTGCTCCAGGCTTCTAGGGTGAAACACCTTGCAGATCTCAACCTGAAATGAGAAGGCAATGGGAGAAAAAGAAAGGCCAGGAGGCATCCTTAATTCTGTGCTTCTTGTTGGCTCCCTGTACATCCCAAACTGTTCCCAATGTTTATACTCAAAGGTGAGACGAGCTTGTGTGGGGAACAGCTCCGGCTGCAGGGTTGGTGGTCAGGTCTGTGAGCCTTCAGGGAAGAAGAGGAGAAGATAAAAGCAGTGTTTCTGTTGTGACCTGAGTATTTGTCAAGTGTAATATCTTCACAGCTTAAAGCTGAGTACTTTGTCTCTCTCTCTGCAAGGTGTTCTCCAAACATGTTGGTGTCTCTCCCTGGAGGCATCTGTGCCCAAACGTTGCTCCCTTGGAGAGTGCTGCCAGTCTTTAAATGGAGCACTTGCCATGGGCTGCTGTATAATGAAGTGAACTGGGAGGTACAATTGGTGAACTTTATTTCTGAATAAGCACATTTTCCCCTGCCTCTTTTAGGAGCACACTTAAGGTTACGATAAAATGCATGACCCTATTAAATGTCACCTCTGTGGATGGATTTGGTGGTTCGGTTTTTTCCCTCCCCCTTCTCCCAAGATTGTGTGCTGGCCCCCGCTGAGCTCCTATTCCATAAATCAGGGTGTAATGAGTTGTGTTACTGTTAGGGGTATCATCTTGCAGTTTGGCAGAGGCTGTGGTCTAACTAATGGTCCCAGTGTGGCAAAGAATATTTGAAGAGAGCAGGAGGTAGGCTTGCACAGAAGTTTTGCCAGCAACATCCATCAGCGATTTCATCTCTTTCTCTTATCCCTTTATTATTTTTTTGGTGTTATGTTTGCTTTGTGTTTTCAGGAGAGAGATTACTCTGATTTCTTGGGAAAAAGAAAAACCACCAGAGTTTGGTCAGAAAGCTTTCACAAGTCATTGGGAACTCTGAAGTGTGTTGGTCAGCCCTCTGGGCTGTCTCTGATTGCTCTGTCTCCTCACTGCCACGGGAAATTTTCAGTGATTACTCTGTTCTTTAAAAAAATTAAACTCTTGCCAGACTATTTTACCTGTATGGCAGAGAGCGAAATGTCTTCTGTTTACAGTTGTAGTAGTTCTTTGCTCAGACAGGAAGGGATGATTTAACTTTAGATGCAAGCCACATACCACTTCACACCTGTGGAGTTCTGCTGGGGAGGTATTTCAAGTTCAAAAAAAGTGCAGAAGAGTTGAGGGAATTCAAGGCCAAGGTCTTCTACATTTTTGCAAGTTTTCCTTCTGTATGTACAGACTCTAGTTTCTTTAGAGCAGCTACAATAGCAATGACTATTTGGTGTAAGAAGGGAAGTGAAATGAGTGTTGAAGTTTGAGTGGTATTGAGGAAAGGCATAGATAAGGAAGGGAAACTGAAATGAACTGTAACATCACGCATTTGGAAATATGATAAGGAGTACGGTTTACCAGAGACTACCTTTCTCTGAAATTAGGCAAAGCAATCCAACATAAAAGTAATCATTTCTGTACCCAGGAGTTTGACCATCTCATTTTTCAGTTTCACAGGATCTTCCAAGTAATCGTGGCTAATGACATATCTGCAAACTCAGGGCTGTACCTTGCTGTAAAACTCTAAATCCAAACTTTAATTATAAGAGGAATACTTCCTTCCTTCAGAGAGACTTTTTTTTTTTCTGCCTTCAGGAAATGAGAAGGAAATTATTTCACTTTTGTATATGGGAATTCAAATATCAATTTTGTGATGTAATGGGAAAGCTTTCTGGTGGGATTCAGTATTCCTAGCTCAAGGCTCTGGTGTGGAAAATAGTGCCTTTCCCTATTAAGACCCTTCTTGGCCATGACTCTGAAGTTCGTCTTGTATGGGACCTGTATATCACAGGGAGATGGTGTGTGCTATGGAGGGAGGAATTAAGCTTTTAGTCATGCTGTGCCCTGTCTTATTTATCAACAATGTGAACACAAAGTTAAAACAGACACAAGCTATATGCTGGGAATCAAAACATGGGCTGAGGCAGTGCCTGGGATTTTGTCTGTGTTTATGAATGGGCAGATTTAGTGCATGTATTTCAGATGTTGCTGTTGTCTTAACAAGTGCCACAAACAGAGCAACATCTGGGTGACACCAATATGTCTGTGTGTGAAATGATAGTGTTTGTATGCAAGGTCAGGCTCACCCATGAATTTAGCTTAGTCTTTAGTGACCTGTTAGTAGATGCAGTTTTATCACCAGACTTTTTTTTTTTTCCTTGAGGATTAAGTGGCATTTTAGTCAAACGATGCATTTGTTAATGATGTGCTTTAGTGAAGCAGGGGGGCAGAAATGGCAGTTAGTTATGTGTAGGAAATGCTGGGGGTTGACTTTGTGAAATATGTGTAAACCAAAAAAAAACCATAGCAACTTTGCAAGTAACATCTGTAAATTCTGGGTTACTGCAATAAGCAACAGATTAAAGCCAGTAGGAGCTTGGAAGGGATTTGGTTCGTGTTTGCAATTGGCTCGTGTCTTGACTCCCTACACTGGGGAGTGGAGCACAGAGCCAGCTGGACAGGAGTTAAAACCAAGCTCTGGGCTGGGACCGTGTGCTTTGAAACTCTAGACTAAAGGATGTGGAGGCTTCTCAGTGAGAGGGTGTGAAGGATGGGAAGGACCAGAGAAGCAGCTCAGGGTTGTGCCATGGAGGCATTGCACAATAGAGCTTTCCCTGGGGGATGATGTGCAATTCCAGCCCTTCTTCTGCCCCATGGCCAATTGAGGAATCTCGCTTCTCAGGGACCTGTTCTGATGGTGTGGATTCTGATTCTAGAGTATGTGAAGCTCCAGCTGAGTTTCTGAAAGTCAGAAAGACCTTTTGTGTTCTGGTAGCTGACAATCAACCATATTGCCTGTATATAATTTAATTACCGGCATATGAGCCATTTGTCTGACCACAAAAGCTTTTATTCACGTGCTTTAAATTTTTAGAGGCTTGTCATCAGCAGAAATATCACACAGCATGAAGCTGTTTCTTCTTTTGCAGCCGCTCAGCTATGTGGCACAGCGAGAGAGTGGCAACAGTGTGTCACCACCAGTCTGGCTGTGAGCTTGAGTGTTTGGGGTGGGGGACACATAGGGAGGGGCACCCCTGGGTGAGTAATCAGTAAGTGCCTATTAGACATGTTTGGCTGGGGGGGGAGAGGAGGAGCTGGGCGTAGGGAAGCTGTAATCCTTTGCCCATCTTTGTTGGAGACCCTGGTGTTCAGTGTCTGTGGTTGGGGTCATGTGGTGCACTCAAGTATTCAGACCACTTATGAAGAACGGTATGTGGCATTGTTACAGGTAGTAAATAATTATGTCTGTTAGGCAAAATGTTGTTTTGTCATCACTTACCAGCTTCATTTGTGTATAGAAGTGCCACCATGGTGTGGTACGTTCTGGTCCCATCTATTAATAGCATTCTCCTGTTGTTTGAGTCTTTGGGGGGAGAGGCTTCTGAATGTTTTGAAAGACTATGGAAATGTGACTGTGAAAACATTTGAAAGCACTCTCCAAATGATTAGATTTCAAATTAACAATGTTCTTAACAGCAAAAATAAGTAGTCTTGAATTAAGAAGGTGGCTACACATACCTCACCGTCAGCATTAGGTAACTAAACACAAACTGTTGTTCTTTGATACAAAGCACTTGAAGCTCAAAACTTTGTTGATCAAAACCATTATATTTTCAAATCTTTTATTTGTGTAAAAGCTTTCTGGACTGCAGAACGAATTTTATCTGGTTGAGCTGCAAAGCTGTTGCCCTTGGTGAAGGATAAAGATACATACCGTTGGTGCTTCATTAGCTGCTGTGTGGAACCTCTCACACGCTTGAGAGATGGAACTGCAAAAGACCTTTTGGGTCATTTGTCAGACCCCTATGTGCCGGGAGGGACCATGTCCTATATAATACTGTCATGGAGTTTAATGACATAATTTTCTCTTTCCTCCCTCAAGTGCTCCAACCCTCACTGCCTTGGTGGTTAAAAGCCTTCATAAGAAACCTCAACCTGTGCAGGTCCCTGTGCCAGCTCTGACAGGTGGGTATGGCAGTGTCCAAAGTCCCCAACTGTCCACAGAGGGTGGCATTAGAGAGAGTGCTCAGGGAAAGGCCAGAGATCACATCATGCTTTGCATCTTTTCTTTTAATGAAGGTGGCTTTCCAGCATACATGTTTTTAGCCAGTCCTAGCCCAATTCTTCACTGCCCTGCACTGGGGAGGGTTGGTGGGACCCGGGGAGGCTTTGCTTGGTCTGCTGGCAGGAGTCTGGGGGCAGATGTGGGCTCATGCATTTCTTGTGGATATCTGCTAGTCTGGCCACAGCTCTGATTTGTCTTGGCATGGCATTACCTATTTAGCACTGTACAAGAATAGCACGTATCCTCCTGTTCTCTACAGGCTGTCACTCTTTAATTGCTTTAGAGGCAGCACTTCAAAGAATTTACAGAAATTTATTTTTTTTTAATATACAGAACTGTTCTCACTTGAAATATTAGTGAATCAAAAAAACTTTTATCATTTCCTTGGGATAACAGCTAAAAGCTGGTGGCAGTGTTGTTGCAGTGACCAGTTTCTAGGATTATTGTGTAATTAATCATGTTATTGAAGGAGAGAAAAGGGAAATGGAAGTTAAGTAACTAACTTCTTTGCGTCATCCATCAAAATCCATCAAGGCCTTTTAGGTGCTTATCAACTCTTTTCCAGGGTGTGAGTCTGTCTCTCCCTAGCAAGTGTACTGTTTCCAGATGAGTTGCTCTCCTGTAGGTTGGTGCCTGAGACAGGGAATTAGTCCCTATGTTAAATGTCACCATAAAGTATTATAATATGTCTTCTGAAGGGATCTTGGGAATTCTTCAAGTCTTTTGTTACCAGAGAGGATCAACTTTACTTTAGCCTGCCTGAGCAGATATTTATTTAATGTGCCCATTAAAACCCCATATCAAATAGATATTCTCTCAGCTCTGTCAGGTCACTTATTTCTGTGCTTATTTGAGTGAGGGGCAACAGCCAGAATCTGGAACTTGGGAAACTTGGGCTTGCTCGACTTATGATTTCTCTCCGTGTGCTTCTCCCTTAATAATCTCAGGTTCATTTCCTTGTGATTCTGGGGGCTAATTAACATGGCAAAGATGATTCCTGTGAGTACACTCAGTGGGTTTTTTTGAAGTTTTATCTGCTGATATCTGTGTGCAGACTGCCTGAAAGATTGTATCATTTAATTAAAGAAAGAACAAACAAGAGGATTAATGTAATCTATGGGATGGGGACAGGAGCCTGGAAAGGGTCAGGCGAGAGCCCGCTCGGGTGCCTGGTGAAGAGCACGCACAGTTCACTGTGTTGGAATTGGTAAATAAAAATCCTTTAATACTTCTGGCAAATAACGAGGGGCAAAGTCTTGGTGTCAAACATGAATGTTCTCATTTACATTTAAATAGTTTAGGTTTCCTTGTGTGTGTCATGTGTGGCATAAAACAATACTCTGTTATTGCAAATATTACTTTTAATGAAAGTAAATACCATCGTCACCAGTGTTAATCTGCTGCACTCAGGAGTCTGTTTCCAAATATTGATTTCTGGTAAATGACCTTTATCAGTGTCATAAGATTTTTATTTGGAAAATGTTTGTCAAAGCCTGGAAATGTTCACTGGTGACCTGGTTCTATTTGTTAATAGCCAGTTTGCTCAGTGCCTTACAGACCTGTCAGGGATAGAGCATTCTCTTCCTCAAAAACTTAGAGGCTGTGATGACTTGGGGGCCAGTTGGGAGTTGGTGGCAAACACCAAGGTGAAGGGGGATCAGATCTCAAAGCTACAGGCCAACAACTTCTAGGAACATCAATTCTGTGTGTGATTTTTGAAGTCTCAGTGTGGGTTTGAGTGTGGTGCAGATATTTAAGAAGCCATTCTGGCTTGCAAAGCTGGATGCTGATCCTCATTTCCCAGCTTGGATATTCAAAGCTGGGGACTGTACTTCATCCACCAAGGGATTTTCTGTTTATAAAATTATTGCAGCTTATTAGGTCTGACTTGGAAATAGCTTGCTCATCTACATAATTAAGCTATAAATAGCAGAGTAGATGAACCTGCTTTTTAACTATGAGGTTGTTGTTATTTCTTCTTGAAGTTCAGGAGACTTATTGCCCACTGAGTGAGTGATTTTCCTAAACTGTTGTCTGTGATAAAATAGTGGTTTCTCATCTTGGGGTTCTGCAGAGTCAAGTGCTATTTGGGAGGAGTGTAAACGATGACTCTGAGTTATGTGAGCCTGTGAGTGACAATAACAGGAAAACCTCTCCCATTTTTGCATTCTTTTGTATTTACTGTGAAGCTGGAAGGTAGAGGCAGTTGGGACAAATAGAGATGGTTTTCTGTTGGCATTTGCACTACCTCTGAAATAAAAGTGAAATTACTGAGGTCACCAGTTGGCCGTAGCTCAGTGAGGTTTTTGTTGGAGACAGTTATGCCCCTCGGCCAATGTTATCGATAATCCGGATAACAGCTTCTGCCATTGAGGGTTGTGCTTAATTTATTGCAGAGGAAGTCCTGCTGACTGTTCCTCTAGATGGTTTTTCCTGTTGGGATATGCTCTGACTTTGAGCCAGGATCCTGGCATGGATACTGGAATAACATGCCTTGTACTGGCTGCTGTGTGCCCAAACTGAGAGCAGCTGGTACAGGGGACTGGGTCACCAGTCTAAAAAGTTTGTTTACTGCCTGCTGGGAAGTGCTTATCCAAAAAGAGATGCGAAACTCTTGCTTAGTTTTCAGATAAAAATCAGCCATGCACAACAAGAAACAGCTTAAAGTGCCCTGAAACTGAGTCTCTTGTGATGCCAGAGTAGCAGATGGCATGTTGTCACCACTGATGAAAATTATGTTAATTAATATGTTACAAAACTGACTCCAGTTGAACATTTGTTTCTTAGGAGCATGTGATTGTCAGCTTTTCTGGAAGATGAATTTTGGGAATATTTCAACTGATATATTTCTCTGAAATAGCTTTCTGTAGGTTTAATATGCTGTTTGTTTTTAGTGCTGTAATGCTAAATGGATGTAAGTCATTCAGTTGGTGTGGACACAATTAAGGAACTTGGGAGTAAATTACTTTAAAGAGTTTGTAAATATGTTGTGACTGCTGTAACCTTGTGCAGAGTGTGCAGTCTCATCTGCTGCACACGTGGGCACCTCGGAGATGGCCACACCTCGGCCAGGTCTGGAGGAGCAGCTGTTTTCCATATTTATAGCAGCTTATTAGTGGAGGGATGGATTGTGTGAAGATCTGAACTCTTTCTCATTCATGGGCCGAGACCTTGTGTACACCTTTTTTCCCCCTAAAGGAAATGTATAGAAATGCAGGATGTTTTCAGGGGACTCTGCCCACCATGTTGATTTTCTGACCAATATTTAACAACAGGCTTGGGGACAGATGTTTCCTTGGGTAAATCTAACAAGCCAGGGCCAGTCCATGTTTTTGCTGTTAAAAATGAACTTCTGCATGGTCCAGTACAATCAAGATTTCTTCTCTTTTCTTCCGAGTCTTTTGAAAAAATCTTAAATGCTGCCACTCGAAGACCTTTGTGCACAACCTAGAAAGCTTTTAATTCCTTGCCTGTAGAAGCTGTTGGCTTAGGCTGAAGGATGACAATAGCCGGCACAGATGCTTCAGAAGGTGTAAATCCTCCCCAGTCGGCAGATGCAGATAATCTGTCCCCTACTGTTAGCCACATCCTGATCTCTAACAGATAAAGACTGACTTAATCCCCAAAGCATGAGCTTTAATATCCTTTACAACAGCCTCCTCCTAATTCGTAAGGCCCTGGTATGGTTTTCTCCCCCATGAAGTCACTGCTGGGTGGCTGAGAGCTGTTTGGGGCTGTCTGAAAGGCCAAGGAGGTGTTTGCTGGAAGATGAAGGCTGGTCACTGCCCCTGAGCTGCTACCAGCTTCCTCTCTGCAATTTGCAGAACCTGCTGATTTTTATTCCCTATTTATTGACTGTTATTTTCATTATCCCCTCTTTGACTTGCCCCCTTTCATTTTCTTATGAAAAGAGTTGGATTTTGGTGACATGGTGCTTGCTCAGGTGTCTTTAGTTTGATACAGACCTATTCCTTCACTTCCGCAGGGAGTTTTTCTTCTAGGAAATGGAGAGTGCTACAAGCCCCAATGTGTTAGCCAGGAGAAGGCACTGAGCACTGCTTTCTTTTGTGAGCAAAGCAACCCTGTCTGGGAGCCCTGTCTGGGAGCCCTGCCCCATCTCAAGAGGCTGGGCTTTGCCTTATTGCTGGCTGGTGTTGGCAGCAAGCCCTGGAAGGTCTTGGCCAGTTGGGAAGCCTGGCTGTTCTCCCTGCAGTGCTGCATTTCACACCAAACTGTACCTTCATCCTGGTGAAGGGAGGCTCTGCTGGGGAGAGAGGTGGCTGTGGTGGGATTCAGTGGGCTTTGGTGCAGCAAGTGAAACCCAGCCTGCTGTCGATGCCAGCATGATGGATGATTTTGCTGCACAATGGTGCTTTTAATTCAGAAAAGCATATTGGATGAGCTCTGTGATCTTGGTTGTTCTTTGCAGAGAGCCCTTTCTAGCACATGCCCCTATTCTTGCTCTGTCTGGCAAAGGCTGAGCAAATCTGACTGTTTTCCCACCCACAAAACCAGGTGTGATGCTTTTCCACCCCATTGTTAGTTCCCTGGGAGGCAGCAATGACCTGGTACATCTTCATGTCCCTAATTCTGTGCAAGCACGAGGTTGACCCTTCCTTGCCATCCTGAACCTTGGCAAAGTATTTGAGACCCTCTGTGGAAATTACAGCGGAGTATTTTGGTTGTATTTCCGTAGGCATTGTAAGGGAGGGCTCTTCACATGAATGTAAAAGCACAAGTTTTACAGATCTGCAAAATGCACTGCGAGTGCTTGTTTTTGGGAGAACCTGGAGGGAGTAACGAGCTTGTGTTGAAGGTTGAGGGTGTTTGTTTTTTTTTTCCTTAGAGGAACATGTTTGTTTTGAGTAAATTGCAAAGGACTCTGAACACTCGTGAGAGCAGCTCTTAATTGCTTTGTAGCAAGTGTTATTTTTCTCCACAATCTCACAATTAACCTAGTCCCTGTGGCTTCCCAGTGTAAGTTCTGCTGTTGGTACAAATTGATTGTGCCTCTGCCTTTTGTGCTGGGAAGAGAGGGGAAATTAATTCCCAGTGCCCTCGGCTCACTGGAAATCTTTTCCTGCCAGGGTCTCTGAATCTAAGTGGTGCTCTGGGATTATTTAAGGCCTGAGCATTTTTGTATTGTTCTGAATGGTATTTAATTGCCCTCTACCACCCCTCCAGTTGTTACTTTTTTCCTAAACCTAAATTACAGCTCAAATTATTGATGAACAGGATTATGCAGATGCAAATGACTTGGTGATAAACCTTGTGTTTCAGTGACTTGTTAAATTTGGGGGGTGGGGTGGGAGGGTGGGATGAAAATGTGAATGCTTGAACTAAACCAGCAATTCATTATATTTGAAGGAAGGTTTGGACAGGGATTTATTTGCCTAATTTGAAATTGTCTTTGAATTAGTCTGTGACAGTCTTTATATGGAAACTCTAGAGTTTTATTTTGCTGTCAGTGCCTAATCAGTGCGTAATGGAGTTTGAGTTGGTGAGGAGGTAGCAAATGTGTGTAGCTTGCATAGCTTCCAGTGCCATAAATAGATTATTTCATCCTCTGGCACACGCTTCTTTTAAAGCCTTGACTCTGAGCAGCAGAATGTGTAAGCGGTCTCACCAATTTCTGCAGTGCATGGCTCTGCCAGGGCTCCTGGAAGTGGTGAGAAAGACAGTAAAATCCCAACAGAGAACAATGGGTTTGTGTGCAAGTGTGCCAGCAGAGACATACACCTGTCTGTGCACGTGCTGCTGGGGTCTTGCTTCAACACACCATCAGGGTCTCCGTGATTTTTTCAAGTGCAGAGGTGTGGGAAAATAGTGACACTGGATACTGTTGGCAAGTGCTGTCTGAACTGGCAAGCCCTGCGTGCGTCACTTTGTGCCGATGTGCAGGGGGCTGCTGGAGGCTGTTGGTTGTCGTTCTTCCTGGGCAGGATGAATTGCAGACAGACCTCACTGACGTGGAAGCAGCTCACGGCCACCAGCCTGTGAGCGAGTGCTCAAAGCACCCTGGGTTTTTGTGTGTGTGTGGCATCTTCAGACACATTCAGAATGAGCAGGTTATCACTGGAGAGAGGAAAACATATAGTCTGAGGGCAGATGGAGAGTGCACAGGGAAAGAAGAAATGATAGCCAGAGGAGTTCAGAAATCAGCCAGGAAAGATTTCAGAGAACGTGCCCTCAAGCACTGAGAGCAGCTTCCAGTGCCAAGAGACTGCTCAAGACAAGTAAAAAGACAAACCATGGTAAGGGTTTGGAGCACTGCTCATGTCAGTCAGCCAAAGATTTGGAGCTGCAACCAACTATTAATAACAGATGGTTTGATCCCAGAAATGGAGGTCAAAACCAAAGGGCTGGTGACATTGCTGACAAGACAAGAGAAGCATGGTTCAGACTTCTGTGGTAGTTTAGGGGAGTGTCCAATAAAACATCCAGCCTGCTCCTTGGTTTCACCCTGTAGGCAGTGGCAACCCACGTTTCTCCCTCCAAGGAGGACAGAGGGATTCTCAGTGACCCTGATGAGACCATGCACAATGACATGGTCATCACAGCAGTGTTAGACCATGTTGCTCCTTTCTGTGGATCCTGGACATCTTTTTTCAGCAGCCCTATAAACACCTGTGGTCATAGTCTGTCTAACCCTTAGGTTAGGATTTAGTTTATCTTGTCTGTTTCTTGGTTGCTGTTGGTGTGCTTTTATCCTATAATTTTTCACCTCTTCATTTGACAAAGAGGTACCAGGTCTGTGCTTTGATTGCTGTGCCCTCTTGTGTAAGTGATGAAAAAGATGTGCTGAGGATGTGCACAGATCCGCCCCCTTGTCCCCTGTACTTTTGTTGCTAGCAGGGTTCTTAAAAGCAGAAAAATAAGTGATCTCATCCTGTTGCAGAGATTTGTAGCCAGAACTGCCTTTTTGGGTTTTTTTCCCCCTTCTGTGGGTGTTGTTCTTCCTTTCACTGTCTTTTCTAAAATGCATCTTGACATAGAACATGTCCATGCAGGGACCATCAGGAAAGTTGAATTAAATTAACTAGAGGTGTGAATTCAAAAAGGATTATTTAAACCTCATTAAGCCTCTGTGTTTGCACACTTTTCGAAATTAAAGTTGCTTTAATTTGATTTCAGTTCACTCCACTTCCTAAGTGGAGTAATCTCCATTTAATTAAGGCAAATTAATTGAGTAAATGTCCAAAGAGATTTAATGCCAGGTAGAAAAGGAGCATTCAAGGAAAATGAATAAAAGGGAAGTTGAGCTTATTCAAAACTAATAAAAGTAGAAACTCTTTCCAGTCTGAGATACTGGAAGAATTAGATGTGATCTGTGGCAAACGCTGTAATTGTTATCTTGTAAAGGATACTATCAACAAGTGAGAGCCATTTCTTTTGGCTCATGTGAACAAACTCTCATCACTCCCTCAATTCTGGGCACCAGCCCAATATTGTGGAAGGAGAAAGCTATGTGTATTGAATGTCTTCTCTTTTTACTTTATTCGTTCCTTTAGGAACCAGAGTAGATTTATACCAAATAATAACCTGTTTGTTTTTGTTTTACCTCCCTGTCTCCTCCATCTGTTTCTTGTATAATATTTCTCTAGTGTGTGGGGGGTTTTTTGTTGTTGGTTTTTTTTTTTCCCTTGAGGAGAAAAGAGATTGGAAGAGGGGTGAAAACATCCCTTCTTTCATGTGAAGGTGCTTATCTCCACCTGTGCATGAGTTGCTCGGCCAAATCTCATTTCTGTCTTGTGTCCAAAGAAATTTGTGTCAGGTCCATCTCTGTCAGTTCTGCCAAAGGTTCAACAGCAGCAATGGTGAGAAAAGTGAAGAGGTGTCATTCATGACAGCAGGAGGGTGAAAGGCAAAGGAGGAAGCTGTGTGTTGTTGGAGGTGCTCAGCATGACCTTCAGTCTGATTTTTATCATCTGAGAAAAATGGCAATTAATGAGGAAGCTTCTTTGCTGCAGAGACAGGATTAGAGCAGAAGTTAAACATCATGATGCTTCATAAAAGCCAGGAAAAAGGTGTGACTTACAGTCCTAAGACCTTTTAGCTCTTTGGAGAGGGTGAAGCACAGGGGTGGTAGCTTTGTTCATACTTGTACTGTCATTGTTGGTTTAATAACTCCAAGCGTATGGATGTGGAGTTCTGTGAGTATTTTCCAGTTTCCTTGTTTTGCCTCTCTGACAGAACAAATATTTAGTAAACTAGAGCTCATCCTATGATAAGCCAGGCTGGCAGTTTGTTTGTTTTTTTTATCCTCTTATGTTATATTTCTAAGGGTGGAAATGGGCTCCTGTGGGTTTCTGCTCAGGGCTTCTCCTTTACTCCCTAGCTTACAATTGGATAATTTTTTTTTTTCTTTAGTGTGGGGATTTTGAGTCCTTCCCCATCTCTTCTCTTATGGACCTCCATGCAAAGGGCTCTTCTAAAGGGAGTAGAATTCATGCTTTCTTCCAACTCTTCCTCCACCCCTGAGCTGTGTAGGAGTCAAGTACCTGCCCCCACCAGCTTCAGGGACACATCTCACAGTCGTTCACAAACCAAGCTCTGCCCACTGGCCTTGTCACAGCAGGACAGTTTAGAAGTACAAACTGAACGGTCAGAAGTAGAAGATGTATGTTTTTGCTGTTTCTTTTATGTAGTGTGTATTCATTGGATGTGTGTTATATCAAAGTATTTGTTTGTGAAGTAGGTCCTTCTTTTTACTTTGCCTGAAAAGTTAAATCCAAAATCCAGGTTTCAGATGTCTCATGGGCATACAGTGCAAGAGGTACAAATTTGGTTTCATTATCTTTGGGCTGTCAGCTGTGCAAAGAAAGGGGAAAAAAGGACACAGTTAACAAATATGTCTGTGTAGGAGATGATGTATGCTAAATTCAGAGATTGCTTAAACAGACATTTCTCTAGAAAACAAATATAATGAAGAACTTTAGCTTATTCCCACAATGTTTTTGATGGAAAAGAGTAATGTGTAGGTAAGCTATTGGTTTCTCTAGCAGCAATAAATTGCATAATGTAGTTAGAAAGCTTAGAAAAATTTTATTAATAGAGACATAGGTATTTAGACTGTGTTAATAAGGCAAAAGTATATCTTGTATAAGTAATTTACGCTTTTATTCAGGTAGCTTATTGCTGTGGGATTTGATGATACTGGTGCTTAGACACCATTTAAAACTAAAGTTACAGCTAATGAAGGTTAGTAGAAATTAATAATAAAATCCTGTTATGTTTGATTTGCCTGTCATAAATACAGGCCAAAGAATTAAAATGGCATTGGAGGGCTGTCAAGGCAGCTATTTGGTATTGCCTCTAGCAGATGCAAACCCTATTTCTTACTTTGAAGTGGAAGCATCTGTATTTTACCATCGGTCAGAGCCAGCAACTTTATATGTCTGAGTCACAGGACTCAGTTTTTACAGGCTAAGCAGAATGAGAATTTCCTCCTGTGTATGTTCTTCAGTTGACTGATGGTGAGCAGTTTTCTAAAGGAGATGCTCTTTATCAGCCTGTCTCTGATCATGGGCTTTTCTGGATTCTTTAGCAGTCAAATGAAAAGGCCAAAGCAGTGAAGACACACCTGTTGTTCTCAGCAGTGTTTCTGCCTTCTCCTGCAGTGTGTTTTCCTGTCAGAAGGATATTCCAGCTTGTGCTGGAGCCCTGAGATTCCTGGGAGAGGCAATATGGTGTTGTGTGAGTGCTGCATCAAGTATCGATGAAAACTCTATGGTTCTAAATGGAAATAGTTAAAAGGAAATATCAAAAGGCTTCTCTTGCTGCCCAAACCTATTTTGATTCTAATTTTAAGTAGTCCCCCAAGGTGCCCTGGAACTTCTTAGGCTTTCTTAGAGATTGCTCAGAGCTGGTGTAGTCCTTAAGCCTGTCCAAGGGTACTGTGAACCACCAGCATCAGCTGTCTAGGCTGCAAAGCAAAACAAAGCTGTCCTTGTCTTTCTTCTGGAGTTACTCATGACTCTGTGATGGGCTCAGTGAAGTCATTCATTGTGTGAAGGTGAAGGGAGATGTTGGGTGAAGCAGCAGCCAGAATTCTGATGTGCTGTGAGGAAGTAAATTTGTCTTACAAATGAAGAAAGTGCCTTCAGGAGGACAGACGTGTTGTCTGAATAGTTGATTAACAGATTTATCTAACGGGGCTCAGCTTGCATGTAGTCCATTGTATGTGTTTTCCAGGTGTCTAGGACATGCTTTTATTTGTTGAGATGACACTAGAGGTGCATCAAAAAATACTAATTTTAGTCCTCAGAGCCTTTTTTCTTTTTCCTACTACACTGTTAAAGTGTAGAAGGTAATCCTGAGTGAGATTGGTGTGCTACTAAACTCTCAGGGACATTGTTGTAGGGTTTTGATGAACTTGGAAAGAAAAAAAAGCTACAAGGTCTTTCATTAGACCACCGAGTATCATGAAAGTCTCAATGACTCTGAAAAAAAATCTTTATTAGGACATTAAGATGGTATTTTCCTTACATAATAAAATATCTTCCAGGACTGGCTGTAAACATCATTTTAGTAATCTTCCTGAACTTCATGGGAATTCTTCCTGCTGTTGCCTCAAAAGCTGCCTTGGGAAGAGGGGACACTTGTGAAGGACACTGGTATATTCCTGCCATATAGCTAGAAGGAAGACCATGAAATGAAGGTGTGTCTGTTCTAACCCTTGGGTATTTCTGCTTGTTTTTTCTTCAAATGGGGTCTCAGCTTGACAGTTTCATTGTATAATTAGCAGTCATTACTGACTCCTAAAAAGAAGAGAGATGCAGCTTGCCCCATAAACCTTTTTGGAATCTGATGTCCCAGTTCACAACGGATGTAGCCAAGCATCTGTGCGTTGGTGAAGCTGGGTTGGAAGGCTATATGAGGATGTCAGGAGCCTGGGTACCTCCCAATTCCTGGGAAACTGAACAGTGGGAATTGCTGTTATATGGGGCTGGTTGACCTTTGTTTGAGTTCTGGCTGAAGCTCAGTGGTGTGTTGCTGCTCTTCTGTCCTATGCCAGTGCTTTAATGAAAAACATTAGGGAAATATTAAGGAAATAGTTGCAATATTTGTGTCTGCTCTACATGGCATAATCTGCATTTTGCAAATTCCACGGTGTAGCAAGGCCAAAGAGAAAAGTCTCCTCATCCTTAGTTTTGAATTGTGGTACAGCTCATGAAGGAGCTTCTATCAAAATTAAGACAAATGTTAATATTTAGAGCAAATAACCTTTTTTTTTTTTTCCCTCCCCATCAACTCTCTTCTGGTTCATTGTGTCAACTAATTAACAATAAAGCCTTCAACAAGTACTGTAGCAAAGTAACTGTTGTCTTTACATACATTATTGTAATTAAAAGGCATTTCCTTATGGTCTTTCAAATCTAAATCCTTATACAATAGGGTCTCTCTGCTGCAGTGATTTTTCAGAGGTTTCATTACTTCTCAGCGTACCAGCATTTATCGCTTTCTGCGCTCTCTCCCGAAAACTTAGCGGCTGTTAACGCTGTGAATATTGTGTTGCAGTGCTGTCTACGCTAATTAGGTTTTTTCCAGGCTTGGTTTATGCCTCCGAGATGTGCTGCAGAAAAAACAGCCAGATAAAGAAAGCTGTTGCAGCACTAACGAATCAGCTTGACAGGGAGGTGGCATGAGCTGATGGCAGCAGGCTGTGGGGCAGGGCAGAGGTTGGAGTCTGACAGTCCACAAAGAGCCCGATCTCACGCGAGCGAAATGTGGCCTCTCTGCCTCATTTTTTTTTGATTATAAAACCAAATCAGGACAACCTTGTTAGCAAATAAGAAGGATGCTGCCAAGAGTGCCTTGTACTCACTTTCCTGAAATGTTTTGTTGGCTTAGACCAGGTGGGACAGAGGCATTGCAATCTTTCTTCCTGAAAATGTAGTGGGAGGTGAGGACTGAGTGGTCATTCTATGGCTTCTCTAAGTGACTTCTCATGAAGTTGCCTCCTGTCTGCTGCAAGCACACAGTCCTGTCATGCTGTCCTGTTCTCCAAGGTTTGAAGTGTATGGAAACCTCATGAGCAACGGAGATGCTGGTTAGGAGCCCCTGGTCAGCCTGAAGATCAGGACAAGGTGCAGATCAGTGGATTGTGATTCAGAGCTCTTCCTCAGAGCGGTGCAGTGAGCAGGCTGCAGTCAGTCCTCCAGCTTGGGCAGTTATGGGCAAAGGAGAGGACAGAAACCCTCTGAGCCATGCCAAAGCATGGACCCCGTGCCAAAGCTTGCAGTGATTTTGGGTTTAGAACAGTCCAGTTCACTTGACTCTGTTTTATGTTTGCTGTTTTCTCCTTTGTTTAAGCCAAAGTGATGGGTACCAGGTTTGTTATTTGAAGGGTTTAATTGCCAGGACTGCTGTGATTCTTGGTGCCTCTAAGATGGACGTAGATGAGACAGTGAGCAATGTAATTCCCTCTGGCATGGAGTACTGGTCAGATACCTGCTGCTGTAATGGGGTCATAAACAAAAAAATGGATCAAAACAGTACAAAAGTGAGGGGTTTTTTCTCCTCCATTCCCTTTAATTTTTTTTTTTTTGCCTAAGGCTATCAATCAACCAAAAATGGTGTTCAGCTGTAGCTAGCATTTCTCTCTCAGATTATTGATGGGAAGGTTCAAGATGAATTCCCTGTAGCAGCCTGTCATTTTTGCAGTGCCAATAGCCAGACTTGAGACTCCATCCTGGCAGTGAGGGCCTTAGCCTGCTTACCTCTAAGCCAGGCTCATCAGAGTATGGTTCTGCCCATACTGCAGATACCCATATCTTAGGTCTGCCACGTGACAGTCATTTGCAGTGACTTTGCACAGTCAAAGAAATACTGTCTTATCTCTTTTTTTGTAGTTTAGGCATTATGTACCAGGGTTTGTTGTATGTTTAAGTTTACACGTAGCAGCTCTGAGCAGATAGTTGCCATAGTAAGACTTGTGAGATCATTAACCCTTGGCATGAGTAGCTAATTTGGCTCTAAATCAAGAGATGAAAACATATAGGACTGTCAGAGGGAGAGGGAAAGCTTAATCAGAAGCTGTTTTGATAAAAACGTTGTGGTTTTGGCAGAAGTCCTGCTGAGCCCACTGCATCCAGGGCACACAGCTTTGTTGTAGTCTTATTTCTTTTTCTCTCCAAATGACATTAAACACAATAATTAAAGCAACAGAGATTAACATGTCAAGCCAAGCTTTTCATTTGTCCTCTTTTTTTTTTTTTCTTTTTTCTTCTGTGAGCTACTCAATTTTCCCTTAATTCAACAGAACATATATTTTAAGGAAGGTTGACTCAACAGGATGTTGGTGGCAGAGGGAGGAAAAAAGTCTTGCTCTCCGTCTGGAATTTTTTCATCTAAATACTTTGTTGTACATTAATGAAAGAAAGTTATCTTTGTAAGCAGCCTTTCTTCTGGCAATAAGCTTGACATAGCAGGAGTTTCGAGGCATTAAGAGTAGAGATTTATTTCCAAATGACCATCCAGACCGTTGAAAAGGATTTTGATTTTTATAATTAGTTTTTCCTGTTTATATGTTTTACTGTCATTATCTTCTTTGCTTGAGCAAAGCAAAGCTTTTTATTTATACACATGGGCTTGTGCTTCTTTGATTTTTATTCTTCTTGGTATAGTAAATGCATCCAACCAGTATTATAATTCTTCTTCAATGGAATTTCTGCCCAAAATGCTTATTGTGGTGTAATGAGTGTTAGTAGATCCTTAGTGATAAGTGTTATATCAGTGACATTCTGATATGAGGAAAGATAAAGCTATTGATCTGTCCCAGAGCAGAGGAACATATGTTTGGGGCTGTGGTGCCCCACCTCTTTATCTTGCAGCAGGGACCTCTGAAGGCTGCAGTGAAAGGAGCCATAGCTCCTGGGGTGCTTTTTGCTGCTCTCTCCTTTGTGAGTAGATTTTTACTTGTGAGCAAACCATTAGCGATACTGAAGCAGCTACTGGGTACCTTGTGGAAGCTTTTTCATTGCACTGGGCTGATGCACTTGAGGAGGGGTGACAGAGGTCAGCCACGCTCCCTTTATAGAGCAGATGTGCTGGTGAGTTGTTTCTGCTCCTTCTTGCATGAGAAGTGCTGTTGATGTGGTGGGAGGAGAACTGGTGAAGAGGGCAAAGTCTCTTTCAGGTGGTGGTTGGTGGTATGTCAGGGTGCTAAGTGGTCTAGTTTTGTTCCACTTGCAATTTGCCTACCAGAGCCAGTGGTGAGAGAGAGACAGACAGACATCAAAGAAGAACTTGTAAAGCTGCTAGTGAGCTGTGTTTGCCCTACAGGGGTTTCCATGGGAAAGGGTGAGCATCCCCATGGTTGGTAAGCTGGCATGTGCTCCTGTCATGTTCCCCTTTGGGGTATAAAGTAGATGGTGGAGAGCAAAGCTCTGAACTCAAAGGGCAGAACAGGGCTATCAGCCACCACCTCCCACCTTATGATGTCTGTGTGGTTTATCAGATTCCTGTTTTGCTTGGCCAGTCTCACCTGAATGATCACAGACTATAACCAGCTCCTGATGGATGTCCTGCTACCAGGCAGTGTTTGAGGGGCTGATGTAAACAGGGGTGGAGGAGGCTGAGTTTTGGCATGTACCACGTTTGCTCGAAGTGAAAACCTGGGTGCCTCTCTGCTGCTGCTGTGTGCAGCCTTGGTGCACGGTGCAGCATAGAACAGGAGCATTCCTTTGGCAGACTTCTCCAAGAAAATCAGCTTGTCTGCTAAGTCCTCGTTAGTGATACGTTAAACTCAAGTCCATTAGTCTTCCAATGCATGGGCTGTAGCAGAGATGCACCTCTTACATTTCTTAATGGCATGCAGCAGGTAGAGTTAAACCAGTCTCTCTAACTTGCATCACGTTATTTCGTTATCTGCAGAAGGCGCTCCTGCTTTGCTGGAAGCCAGAGCATTTGCCAGCCTGGCTCTCGTGCGTCTCTGGGATTTAGTTTCCACTCACAAAGGCTGACTGCTGCTATGCAGACAGAAAACCACAAAACTTTGATTTTAGTTGGCAGTCATACTTGGACCACTGTGAAAGAGAAAATGTATTTGGACTATGTCTGCCCATAACTCACCCACCCCTCCACACTTTGGCTTCTGAGCAGAGATCAAGACTAATGCTCTGCTCTAGATTAGAGCTGATACAGCTTTGAGATGGACCATTCCCCCCACAGAGAAGGGGCAATGAATCTAGGGAAGGTTTGGGATGGCATACCAACCTGAATGTGTTTCCAGTGTGGCCAAGTTGTTCCTGCAAGTTATGGAGAGGAAATTGGTGGTCTTTAAGTTTTAGCTGATCAACACCTGCCGTTAGACCTCAGTGCTGGCAGTAGCACGTCCCAGGGATCTTCGTGGCCCCTTGGGCAAGCTGGTTTGTAGCTACCCTGGATATATCTTAAAAGAATCTGTTACATTCCTCACTGCTCTGGAGATGTACTTTGCTCCTCCAGGACTTGTTCCCCTGGGAAACAATGAACTGCTGTCTTTGCCCTTGGCTGTGTGCTCTGTCCGTGTCGAGGTGTGTTGACTCGCCTTTCTGACCCTCCCCATCTGCTCATCTCTCCTCTGCTTTGTACAACCAGAACGATCAGAAGCCATCCAGCTGGGCACAGTCCAAGTTCAGCACAGTTCAAGCAACTACAAAAGGGGGCCTTGTTCTGTTGCTTAACAAGGCGAACCCAACATTACAGGTGTTTGGGAGGAGTTGAGTAGAAGATGCTCTTATGTCTTTCCAATGGAGTGCTTTTTGCTCTTCTTCTCAGTTACGTTTTTGTGGTGTGTGTTTGGTTTGTTCTTGTGCGGGCTCTTTCAACAACAGGGCTTGGTTTTTGAAGCGTGGTCTTTGAATATAAACTTCTACTTTACTCTCACTACACGCACGTTATGTGTGCACCCATGCTCCCTCTTTCTGGCAACACTCGACTATTTGTGTTTATAAAGCAAGCTGATTTGTTTTAGTACAATAGTACACGCGGAGGATTGCTGTGGCTTTTTGTTGGGAAAGTAGCTATCATTACACACAATTCAGTACTTAATGCAGAAGAGAATCCCTTCGTATTCTCTCTGCTTTTCCATTGGAAAGCCTTTGTGGTGGTTAAGCTGTAGCTGCTTTTCTGTGTGCTTGGCCTCTTGCTGGCACTGCAAAAGCGAGACAGTGGCTCCCTCTGGAGCCAGCACCACTGTGACTCCAGGGCCTGTCTCCTGCTGAATCTGTCACGATTTGCAGCTAAATATTTCAACCCAAGCAGTCTTTTGTTTTACCATTAAGGAGGCCTGTTTCCTGCCTGTGGTGTTCTCAGAAAACAGTAATTAGCTCAAAAGTTCAAACAGAAGTTGTACAAACAGGGACACGGGCTTGATGCTCTATAATTATATTTTTTTTTACACTTCTACTTATCTGTCATCATTTGTCCCAGGGGTTTCTTTAAAGACTCACATAAAATCATATATTTGAAACAATATCAATGCAATATTTCTACAGATTTTTCACTGAATTTGCCTGTCTGTAAGTGGAAGTGTATCCCTTGTCAGGATAGACCAGGACGGCAGCTATTATGCAGTGAGAGCAGTGCTTGTTGTTACTGTGCATGTGCCTGACTTGTGATGGTCCTAAATAGCGGATGCAATTTGCACCATTCTTTTTTTATTCATGATTTAGATAAAGTAACAATTGTTTGCAATGGATTTCTTTAACCCCTGCAGGAAAAAAGGGTGAACAGGTATATGGGGCTCTACACCCTAATTCAGCATAGCTGGGTGTTGCTATACTGTGTAGGGTCCTTGACTGGGCTCCTGACATCAAGGTTGTTTTACAGACCTGTGAGCAGGTGACAGTCCTCCTTGGACTGCTTAAACACTTGTGGCCACCTGAGCTCAGCCTGTGAGCAGAAGCTGGCTTAGAGGATGCCCAGCAAAGGAGATGGACTGACGTTTTGTCTGAGTGTGATGGACCTGATGGAAGTCTATTGGATCTGGGCTTGCTGCGTGGCTGCTCCTGCTGCAGCTGGGGCCAATGTGTCAGGCTGGAGCTGGCCGAGAGATGTCGGGCTTCCTTGGATTGCTTGTCAGCCCTCTTCCTGACATCAGCCACTGCCAATCTAGGGCTGAAACAAGGCTGGTTTGAAAGCTGATTTTTATCGGTGCAGTGAAACAGTGCTTCTGCCTGGTCTGCTCTAGTCCTGGAGTCATCAGGCAGAATTCCTGACAAGGAATTAGGGAGTATGCTGGTGGCTGGAGAAGGGGAGATGTGTCTGAGGAAGTGTGTAGGTTAAGACTCACATCTGGGCTTGCTGTGTACCAGCCAGGTCTCAAGTTCATAGCCTGTGCTAGGAGGGAGCTGTGATCATCCTGGTGGATATTCTTCTGCTCAAGAGAGTGCTGAAGCAGATGGGGTGGAGGTGCACTGGGTCTGCTATGGACAGTCCTATATCCAGTCATTCTTTTCCTTCTAATGAACCGATATCTGAATTGTCATCTCAGGTGTCACCTGTGTGCTGCTGTGTGCTTCCTAGCACATCTTCCTAGGTGGTGAGCTCTGCAAGAGAGGGCAGATGGTAACCTCATAATTAGGGCACCATCTTCTAGAGATGGTGAATAAGCTCTGTAGTCCTCATGGGGAAACTTGGCTTAATTTTTCTTTTTATTTTCTCTTAGAAGCAAAGCTGTTTAATATATCTGTTCATATAGTTCCTGATCTCATAAAACTGAGGAAAACACTCATCCTTCCTTTTGAGGCACAGGATCCACTAATCTTGATGCATACTAGCTCCTGAAGGCTTTTCAGAGGTTTCTCTTGGTATAAGAATGACCCACAGAGATGTGCAGGTTGTGGCACAGTAACTGAGTTCCCTGGGCTGACTTATGACAGTTTTCATTGTGGCCTTAGTGGGGGTCTGGTGTGAAAACAAGTGTCCTTTGGCAGCCTTAATTTAAAAAATAACTGAACATCAACCTTCTGCCTTTGCCAACCCGATGTAGCTTCTCATACCCCTTTGCTGCTAGAAAATTTTAGCATTAATTGAGCTGTTGTATATTTTGGCTTTTATTGTTCTGCCAATATGTATTTGAATGACTGCTCTGGTGTGGGAAGTCCCACTGAATTCATCAGATTTTTCTTGCAAGCTGAATTATAGTGGCTGGTTTCCTTAGTGTTGTGCATGGTGATATTTCAATATAAAGAAAATTTTGACACAAATGCTGAGTTTTTATTATCAACAGGCTTTGTGGTGGTGAGGAATAGAAAAGAGTCATTGTTAATTGTTTCATTATACACAGCCCTAATGTCAGGCTTGTAGAAATCTGAGAGTGACTGAGGAGAGCAAGTTTCCTTTGAAATGTTTTGAAAAGGTTTATTAGTGGGGAAATTGATGTGGAAAGCCCTGAAAGAGATGACATGGAATAAGGAATTGGAGCCAGTATTGGCTGCTCCCTTTTTGAACAATAGTATTTGCCAGGGAAAAGTATCACCTGTTTCTTTTTCTAATCAGAAAGGGATAATAACTAGACCTGTGATTGAATCGTGTGCTTTTAAAATTATTAAAACAATTAAATGTACTTTTTTCTTTTAGGTTGAACGTACTTGATGCCTTCCTCAGCAACTTGTTAAAATAACATGTTATCTTGTGTTGCAGAGGGATATGTTCTATTTGTAATGTTTTTCATAGACTTCTAGGAAAATGCTAATATTTATATTTGTGAGATATATAGTATTGTGAATAAAGGAAAAAATATCTCCTTATAGCAGCTGCATTATAANCATGTTATCTTGTGTTGCAGAGGGATATGTTCTATTTGTAATGTTTTTCATAGACTTCTAGGAAAATGCTAATATTTTATATTTGTGAGATATATAGTATTGTGAATAAAGGAAAAAATATCTCCTTATAGCAGCTGCATTATAATCCAGTATAAACCGAAGCAGGTAATGGGCTGTCTTTTTAAGTAATTGTAGCAAAAGACATCTGAATCTGTACAGGATAGTTCTACAGACCTGTAATAGGAAATAATAGGACCTTCCTGCAGATCTGCATTCTCAGCTAATGTGCAGCATTTGGAACAGAACTGCAGTGCTGCTCTGTCTGCAGCAGGTTTCCAGCGTGAAATGCAGCCCAGAAATAAAGCTGGCAGGGTAGCTTTTGTTATTCTGGAGTCTAAGGGAAAGCGGAGTGCTTCCTTTCAAAGAATATTTTAGTATCTGTACTTCTGAGTGCAGTTTAACTGCATAAATCATTCTCTTACTAGAAGAGAAAGGTAGAGTTGACTTTGGGAGCATTTTGAAATTGCAGCTGATGTTTCTAGGTGACAGCAGACACGTGAAATACTTTTTGGTGCCCACACAGAACCACTGCCAGCAAAGAAATGCTCAGTCTGCCATATGAATGTTTGTCCTGTCTCAAGCTTGAGTGCCCTTATTGACATTTCTCATTTTTAATCGCTATGCTGGCTTTTCCCTGAGCTCTCACCCCCGCCTTATGGCCCAAACCTTTATTCCCTCCCTGGAATAGCATCTGCTCTTAAGTTTTCTGCTTTAGGTTTTTAAAACGTGCCCTCTCGTGGTGAGCGGCAGCTTCTGCACGACTGAGTTTATTTATTATTTTTTGTGAAAATCCTGCTGCAGAACACAATGTCGTGGTTGTCTCTTGGTCCCATAGGTAAATGTCTTATGTTCATACAGATACATTATTCCTCTTTGACTCTCATGTCATTACAGTGGTGGTTTTGCCAAGGCTGAAAGATGTGCCCCTTAGTCCCCCAGGGATGGTGGGAAATCCTTGGGAATTTGGGGTGTTGAGGTGAGAGATGTCAGCATCTTTGATCTTTCACCTTGGTTTTGTGGGATGTTTTGTATTTAAATGAAGGTACTGCAAAGACTGTATCACTGACTGGTTTTGATTGTTCACATCAGGTACAGTCTATCTATTAATCCATTAGCTGGATTGCAAAGAAGCATTAATTTACATTGAAAAGAGCAACCTGCACTGTGAAACTTAGGTGCTGCAGGCTGTGTAACCTTACCACCTCTGAACCTGTGACTGATAGTGCTCCATATGGCTTGGACCCCAGCTTTTAGGAAATGTGGGCATTTTTCTTTATGAAAGACAAGTTGCATTTTCATAAGTCTTTATTGCTTTGCCTGAAAGACAGTCGTTCAGTTAAAGATATGAATACAAATAGGGTTTTTGGGGCAGAGGAGCAACAGTGTGACTTAAATTTGTGATTTTTGAGTAATAGTCAAATGAAAAAGGATCCAAACAAAAATGATATCCTGAATGATAAAGTAATTCTTGTTTTTAAAAGCTCCTGTTAACTGAAACATGAGTAACCCATGCAGTGCAAACAATTTCTTCAGTGCTATGCTAAAGAAGGTTTGAACTTTCTCAAACTTCTGCTCCAATGTTTTGTTAACTTGTGCTCAAAACTGGTATCTGTAACTTGACTGCTAATCAGAGAAGATGCTCATCTAGGATATGATTGTGTTTCAGCTGAACAATGAATCACCAGTATCTGTACTTTCAAACTTGAAACACAAATGCTAGACAGCAGAAATATTGATTATTTCAGTCTAGGACAGCTGAAAATTAGAGCTTCCTCTAAACCTTTTTAGAGCCTAATTGGGACCCTGTAATGTCAATTCAAGATGAGTTGAATTGATCTGTTCACACGTAGCTGTAGAGCAAGGCTGTTTGCATTAATAGTGGCAACGTGCCTGGTTGGTGATGGAAGAGGTCATATCTGCAGTAATGTGTGCTGGAGCATAAATTGAGTAGTTGGGGTGAAAGGCAGGCTCAGTAACTTGCTACTGTTGTGGAATTTAAGAAATTTGCACTGCTTCCAGCTATCCATTTAAAAGTCAATGACTGGAAACCAAATGACTCCTTGGCCTTAAAGGCGCCTTTGAGTAATTTTTCATGAAGTGATTAGATAAAGGAAGAAGGTGAGCAAGAGATGACTTGCTTTTTCTGCTTTATCTCATGAATTGTCCTTGCAAGGCGCAATACAACCAGAAGTTCCCTTTTGAGAGGATGTCGTTTAAATGTGAGTTTTATAAATTACACATTGTTGTAATGAGGGCTTCTCTCAAAAGTTAAGAACAGCGTGAGAGCTAAGACCCAAACCTGTTTTCAGGCTCAAGTTAGAGATCACACACTGCCTACTCTAATTCTGACAAGGCTGTAATTATAAAGGATGCTTGGCAAGGCAAAACCTGTATTGCAAACTCAGGGTTAACACCAACCATAAACACTAAAGGGAATGTTGCATGGCACATAACCTGGCGAACATGGTCCTGCCTTAGCCTGCATGTGTTTTAAGCACGTGCTTACCTCCTGTGTGCTGTGCTCTCTTGAAAGCCGCTCATGTTTAAACTCTTACTTCAGGGAAATAGGAGATAAATCCAAGTGAATTCCTGATCTTTGAAAAAAGACAATCTGTCTGGTGTTTACTGTGTAAGGGCATGGAATAAGTAACATGGAGGTTTGTGGTGAATTTCTACCTTAAAGCAACGTTTTCCAGGATCTGTATCCTGGAGCCACTCAGAGGATTTAGGCGAGGTGAATCACATACTTCCTGTGTACTGGAAGCCTCGTTTATTAAGGACTTTTTCCTAAAGCATCAGTTGAAGATCATGCTTGTCTTATATTCATGAAGAATAAAAGAAAATACTGTTGTGAATCAGTAAAATACCTGCTAATGTTGCTGGCAAAAGTGAAGGGATCTGAATTCTCTCTAGGAATGCAGACTTGTGTGATCTGTGCAGAGTCATGTCCACATCTGAACAAGGCATTCAAACATGGAGCGGTAACAGGAGAACCTGAAATTGAAAAGGAGGGTTTGTCGGGAGGGATTAAATGACCACTTGTTAACTAATCACACAAGTGTCTTTCATCTGCTCCTGGCTGTAGGCAACATGGAAACATGGTTTCTATTAACTCTGTGGTTCCATTGAGGAGCACCAGCTTTCACTGTTATCATCCTAATTTTTTTCTCCTTTTTTTATATTTTTCTTCCCAGTCTGGTTGGTGAAACTGGATTTCATTATTTTAGTGGTATGTATGCCTGAAGTTCTGATGTCCCTGCCAACAAAATTAAATCTCCTTGAAAACCGATATAATTGCAACAGATGTGGGGGTTTATTTATTGGTTGTTTTTTAAAATAGCTTCATTTTATACCTTGGAAAAAAAGAATAGATAAATTTTCGTTCTATGGCACTGCTTTGTTTGCGGTTCCTTGTGGGGTATATTTATTAGTTCTAAATGAAGATGATATTGGCCAATAAAATGGGTAATCTCAGTGATATTTAAAACTATTCTGCAGATCTCTTGTCTTTATTACTTTTATTGCTATCATATGAACTATGCAGTAATGCGTATTTCTGTCATATGGTATTGGGATTTTTTTTGTCTTTTCATTTTGATCTCCCATGAATAAAATGACAAACCTAAATAATATTTTGATTTCCTTTCCTGGTCCTAGTCATCTAATTTCATCTGTAATAGCTTGTCCTGTGTTTTTGTTCTCAGGCTTCGAGGTTTGGCAGTACTGTTTGCAACCAAATAATGGGAGCACCTGACTTTAATGGACAACATAATCCTATGGAATACTCAGTCAGATTAGATGCTAAAATCTTTGGTTGTTTCTTGAATTAAGGGGTGTAGCTGAGGCCCAGTGATGGTCTCAGTGTTGCAGACACCCATTAGTGCACTGTGAAGTGTGTTCCTGGCTATACCATCAGCCTTATGAGTGTCTTCCCTCATCTCTTGTGGGACACCTGGGAGAGTCTTTTTCACTTTTGTGCAATTTTCTACTCACAACACAAAGTACAAGGTGAACATAATTGCAAGTCCCTCTAGAAAGAGGCAGATACCTGCTGAAGAAAAGGACCTTCACATGTGATGAGAGAGATCTTTCCGTAAAATGTGTTTCTTTACGTGATCAAGTCCCAACATTATCTTAGCAAAATAGGTCTTGTTTGCCTTGGGTGACAGTTCATCAAACTTTATTAAGTATGTATTTACACTTCTCCTAGCTGAGGAGAGCATTCAAGCGTGTAATTAAGTCCTATCTAAATTGGTGGAATTTAAGTACAACCTTGAAGTTAAACATGTTGAAATGCCCTGCTGGGCAGGGAAGGGTTGCTGAATGGAGGCTCTGAGGCCCATCTGTGTTTTCCATTTCAGGCATGCAAGTGTGATGTGAAAAGCCAGGTGTAAAAGCAGCCCCTTGCCAAATGCCTGTGCTGTGCTCTCTGCTCTTAGAGCATTCCAGGTCCTGCCAAACCAGTTGTTTATTTGGGGTTTTTTTTGTGTGTGTGTAGTTTTTTGGTGTTTGATTTTGGTTGTTAGTTTTTTGCAGGGGGGGTTATGCCTTGTACTGTGGCCTTGATGAAATACAATCCTGTAACAGGAGTGGAACCAGCCCAGCAGTCCTGCCGCCTTCAGCTGGCACCACCCTGTTACCCTGGACCCCAGCCCGGAGCTGTGGTGACACCCGAGGTTTTCCTACCACTGGGCTGGCAGTTGGTTTTGCTGCCTTGATGAGGAGCTGAAAAACTAGAGCATTGCTTTGGCTCCATCCAAGTTAATGGTACAGTTATTATACATGTTATTATTATCCATTTATAAACACACCCATGCTGTGCCCCAGCATGGGAGCAGCTGCAGTGTGATACCGTGGCACTACAGCAGTCTGGCTGCTCCAAGGGGAGATGAGGAATGGGTTATCAGCAGTATAAGGTAGCTTCCTACCACTATCCCTGTGTTTGTTAATGTTGGGTGATTTTAATTTTTTTTAATACAATTACACTAGTTATAACTACTAATGCAATCTTCCCTCCCTCTGTTATAACTATGTACTGGTATATAGAGGCCTTTAAATCAAAGTAATTCTTAAAGCTAAGACAGCGTTGTGCTGGATCTTTTGTTATGGCTAAAAAAAGTAGTGAAACAAACTCTTAAATAGAGGAGGGGAGTGGAGCCTGAAAGCAGCTGTGGGAAATGTGAACCAATGTTCTGGATTTTTTTTTTTTTTGTCAGCTATGATTTAACCCTTCACTGGACAGCCACGTCCTGGTTCCTGGCTCTGGCTCTAATGGACTTAGTCAGATGTTGCTTTTTAAGCCACAGAGGTTGAGAGAAGCTGAATGAAAACTGTTGTTTTCACAGCCAAGGAGAAAAACTCAAGATGGTGACACTACTGCTGTCAAAACAGGATGGCATGTTTTTAATAATTTTCTGGGTGATGGCTGTTGGGCATCCTTTGGGCTCACTGCTGTGTTCCTTCTACACATGGGAGTTAAAACAAGGGCAGGATCCTTTATCTGAATCAAGGTTGCCTTTTCAGAGAAGTGTGGTTCTTTCCTCTTCATGATGGGGAGAGCGAGAAAAACTTCTCTATAGTGGGAACTGATGTTTGTTAATTTATTTTTCTGTTACTGTCCTCTGATTCAGTAGTATTATATACCTGGATGGAAGGTCTCATGCCTTTGACACTTGTGGAAATAGCAAATCCATCAAACTCCCTCAGATAGACCTGGCAAAGAACATATCAATGTTTGTGAGTGCCTATTGACTTATTTTTCTTCTGATTTCCCCCCTCTGCCCTTGAGAGTTTGTATTTTATAAATGCGCTCAGCAAATCACATAATGGTTGCAGTGCACAGAGAATTTCAATAGTAGAACTGGAAACCCTTAAAAAAAAGACAAGAAAAACAAACAAAAACCCCCAAATAAACAAACAACCCCCCACCCCAAAAACACAACCCAAACCACAGGACAACAACATGTGAGGGTTTCTGTTTCTTCTTCAGCTGTAAATCAGGACAGCCCATGAACAATGCTGCAGTGATTTCCCCTCTGCAACATGTTGCTCGCAAAGAATTAGGCCTATTCCTTGCTGAATTTGGAGCTGTACTTCTCAGTAATGTTTTATGGGGCAAAAATAAAGCCTTTTCTGGTGGATTCATTATTCCAGGTGTGAGACATTTTTTTTTTTCCCCAGACGTTTGAGTGGCTGCAGGTGGAGCAGGGAGATTCCTCTGTCTGCACACAAGGAAAATTGGCGGCTTATGGCCAAGTCCTGTGAGGTGATTCTGGGTTCCCAGAAAGACAGTGCTGGGGGGAAACAGGGATGTTGCTCCCATTCACAGTGGTCTATTTGTGTACTGCATTTCTGGGGGGCTTCGGGGTTTGTCTCTGAGGAGGGGCTGGGGCTGCCCCTGCCAAAGGCTGGTTCCAGATATTTTGCCTCTCCAGGGCCCTTCAGCCCTGCTGGGGACACCTCTGTGGATATAAGTTTACTTTTGGAGTCAGACTTACTGTGCACCCCGTACTTAATGGACATCTCCCTTTAGGTCAAGAGGCTCCTCTTTTTGGAGACTGAAACCATCTACTAGATTTGCTGTTGAGTTTGGCATTACCACTGGGCTATTGTAATCCTCATTACCTCAGTCCCTGAGGCATAAAGAACAAACAAAATAAAGTGGAATGTTTCAAGTCTTGTGTGTGAAATAGTTTAATTTTTACCGTACATTTAGATAATAAAATGCTTTGGTATTTTTTTATAATGACAGTTTCTTCCCAAGGTTTCAGCACTTTTCTTTTATCTCCCTTATTCTCATTTTCACCTGTCTTTTGTTCAGCCTTTCTGCTCATCAGAGCCCTAATGAGATTTATGAATAAGGCTGGTTAGCAGGGAATGAAGTAAGTGTTACAGGGGTCACTTGTGAGTGGGTGAATAGTTTTGACTTCAGATTTCTTTAGCAGCTATTTTGAATTCCAAATTCAAAGAAGAGGAAGAACTTAAAAAAAGTATGTAGAGAGGCTGCAGGACCAGAACACTTGCCTGATCCCTGAGCTGGATCTGCCCATGTGCTGTTAGCCTGACTCAGCCAAAGGTTGGTGTTTGTGCCCACTCTGTTCTGGACTACTATCTCTTTATAGTAATACAGATTATACTCTCCCCAAAAAAGTAGAACAATAAAAGGAAATTGTATATTTATCTGTTTCTAGTGTCTTAGGTATTTTTTTTTTTTTATTCCCAGCTAGTGTGGAGGTACCTTTTTTTTTCCTCCAGAAGACTCTAAGTGACATAAGACCTTTGAAATCTGGAAAAGCTCAGTAACCTCACTCAGCCTACAGTACTTTCTTTTAGTTGAATTTTACTTGCAGCATAAGATTAAAAACTAATTTGTTAATATTTCCGTCAGAAGGAAGTGTAGCTCTGTAGTAACTTCAGTCCCTGGATAATGACCTACCAAGGAGGACCCCTTGACTGATGAGGTAATTAGTTTTTTCCCACTTGCTGAAGGAACATTTGCTCTGTTTAATATGGTGCAACTTCATTTTGCACCTGAGAGGTCACAAGAAATTAGTGTCTCGGCAAAGACAGTGAGTCATGAGCCCTTCATGGTTAGGTGAGGTAAATTTTGGAGACATCAGTGGACATCAGACTGCCACAGCAGTTCTCTTGAAATAGCACCTTCTCTGTGGGGGATCTGGTGGATTCTTCCACTGCTGCAAAGAAGCATTTGCCACTTGTTTTTTGTCTCGTCCCTCAGACACTGCCAGTTGCTCTTGACAACAGAGATGCAGTTGCAGAGACAGGCGATGGGCACTGTCTTGCAGGAGATGTGATGACTGGCAGCTCAGGATTGCAGGTTGTCCTCTGGTGATTAGGATCAATTTTTACTGACACTTTGAGTGGGCAGGACATTTTGTAACACATTATAAGAGGGAACAGGTAGTGCTTGTTAGGTAGTAAGGTGTTTCAGACACCTGTGCACTGACTTCTCAAAATTGTTTTTCCTTAGATAGAGGTGTGGCTCTCCCATGTAATTCTGGATGCACACTCTATATTCTTCTTATTGTGCCTGTTTACGTATTGTTCAGATTTGTGGTTTGAATTCATGTTCCACAGTACCCATAAGTCCTTTCTTTTGCATTAAATTACATGTTTTTTGTGCTGGGTTTCTTCTGAATCGTGCTTGCTGTTGCTTGAGGGCGGAGTATGGATCATATGGATGGTTAGGCTCAGATTCTTTTTCTATAATTTTTTAAAGAAATGAACTGAAGTCGAAGCAAGTGCAGAAAAACTTTGCCTTTTCATCTGCTGCATGTGCAGCTGTGTCTTGAGGAACTGAGTTCTGCTAATGTGTCCACTGATGCCTCTCAGTGTGAGTAATAATGGGTGGTTTATAGCTGAAGGCAACAGCGTAAGCTCTTCATATTTGGTTGAACTCATCAAATTGTGTGTTATTCCCCCTCTATGTTTTTGCATTTTGCTGACAGCTCTTGGTAAAGATGATGTCAGTAGGAAGTGAAGGTGCAAACACTGCATATCTTCACAATTTATATAGCATGAAAGGCAGTGCTATTTATTTAAGGACAAATAATGTTTTTCCTCCTTTATTTTGAGACTTTTTTTTATCAAATCGTCCAAATGGTACAAGCTTTTTATAAACCAACTTGGGCTGTTATTGACATGAAATAGTCGATTACAACTGCAAGCCATCAACAACTCTAGTTTTTTGACAATGTGAAAGAAAAATATTTTCTGGTATTACCTTACAAGATGCAGTGATTAGGAGTAATAACATTGCCATAATTTCATGCATGTTACCCATGGTTATAAACCCCAAAATATCCTTGGTGCTGAAATGCCCTGTGGGCATGCTGGGTGTGTGGTAGTGTGCTGGGAATCTACCCCAGGGTCCCTTTTCTGTAGCCACAGCTGTCTAGGATTGGGAAAAAAGTGAATTTGGCTGATCTTCCTCTCTATTGCTACCATGGAATTTCCTAAGGGTTATGTGTGCATCAGAGGGGTGTCTGGGAAGAGGACTCAGACCTTTCCCTGCCCATAGCTGTATTTTGTCCTTTTCTGCCTGAAGCTCTCTGCTTGGAGATGCCTCTTCAACCCTCCACATAATGCAGGAGGAGCTGCTGGCTCAGAGCAAATTTAATACAGTTGGTCTCCACCTGGAGGTGGGGATCTCTGCACAGATACACATTGCAGAGAGGGGTTTGTGTTGGGAGGAGAAGCCCAGGGGAGGTGGGTGCAGCAACAAGCTTGAGAGGTTGAGGGGCTTCTGGGGCAGGAGAACCCACAGCTTGCCCAGGGTGGCAGGAAAACCGATGTCCATGGTCTCTGCTCCAAAGCTTGGTGGCTGTGCCTGCGCTCACGGGGTTCTTCTATTTTTGTTCCCTCCATCTTGCTGAAAATGTGGGATGTTAAAGATCCCTTAGCAGATTCTGTCTTAAAGTCAGACTTTCTGTGTTCCTTGCTGAATCCTACACTAGGGAGGAGAAAAAGCAGCCTGAACTTGGTAAATATCACTTTAATAACAGTGTAATAACAAATAACACTATAATTTTATATCTACAATTTATGTTTCTTGTATTTTTTAGACTGTGGACCAAGAAAGTGTAGTAATAACTGGTGTCAATTTAAATAAGGGAAGGACATAATCATAACCTTTGAAATAACTGGAACTTTTTATATACTTTGCAAATATATTCTCTGAAAGGTTATGCTAGACACAGAAATTTTAGTGTCTTTCTCCCCATAATTTCTTCAGTGCTGTTTTCTTTTTATTAGTGTAATTATTGCAGGTTAGCGCTGCTATCATTTTCTCTTTTCATGGCTCTGTAGCATGCTATTATTTTCAGGAAGCAAAAAGTAGGTGTCTTTAATAGTGCCATTACTGTTCCTCAGCCTTTAAATTTCCTATAAAAAGCTAGTTAAGGGGTACGATCCTCGTGTTAAAATCGCTCTCTGTGGAATGCAACAAGATGATTTATGACATAAATATAAACCCTTAATAGGCACCCAAAATGGCAACCCCCAGAGATTTAGTAGGACCAATATGAGCTTTTGATCGCTTTAGCAGCACATTCCTACAATTTTATGCAGTGAAGGAAAACGTATTTCTTTAGCAATGGATCTCTGGGCATCAGCTTGTCCATGTTTTGTTCTGTTGCCCTGGAACTTAGGTAATTTATTGACGGCATTGAGATGTAGGGATGGCAGTGCTGGGGGTTTAGGATGTTGGAAACATAAACACTTGGAGTTGGTAGTGAAAATTCAGATCAGTTTAGAAGGACTGAAGGTTTCATTAACGAAATGAGTTGGTGTCTTTTGCCCACACCTGGGAAATCGTTGCTGCCCGTGGCACTAATTGGTGATTCAGTAGCTGGAGCTCCTGGAGATGCCGAGTCAGCCTGAAGCTTTAGGGCTGTGATTTTTGGTGCTTAAGGTTCCTGACTGGTCACCTGTGTGTTTTCCAACAGATTTTAGTCATTCTGCAGAGTCACCCCATCCCTCCACCGTAGGTGTATCTGCTCTTCCCCTGCGGCTCTGTGTGACTCACCCAGTCATACACCAGGGCAGTGCTTCTTGTCTCCTTCCCCTCCTGTGCTAAAAGATATGTGGCGAGGTAGTTGCTTTCCCTGTCAGGGAAGGGTGTGTCTATTATAAGTTATTTGGGTTAGCTGACCTTTGTCTGCGGCCCCATTTGCTGCAGGAAGGTCAGGGGCAGAGGGCCCTTGGCAGCAGAGCAATTGCTCTGTGAGCAGCCGCCCACGAGTAACGGGTCTGCACTGCATTGAGCTGGGTAATAATTAATTCCTCTGAAGTACCTTTCTCTGTGTTCTCTCGAGTTTCAATGTAGCAACACGGAGCTGAATCTTTGGTCTGAATCTGATTCCTCTCATTACTTAGAATGCTGAGAAACAGCATTTGTAGGTGCTTTAGTGCTACCTGCTGTGGTTTTTCCCTGTCCATCCACCTGGTCCTCTACAATATGCAGGGTTGGACACTCATCCCTCAGGGCAGGAATTTGGCAACCAGTGCATGGGGGGGGGGAAGATCCACAAAGATATGGTTTCACAAAATGCTTGGCAGTGTTGGGAACGTTTCGATATCAAACACTTGCACATTTCATCCAAAATTCAGGTAACTGACCTCATTTGCTGTCAATATTTACTCAAACGACTGAGAAACTACGTGTTCTCCAGGCTGCTAGAATATTAATTTTACTGCAGATATGTTCACTTTTGCTGTTTCCCTTTGGCATTTCTTTATTTGCTACCAATAAACCCTTAACTTGCATAGGGTTTTGGCACCCTTAGCTAAGTCTTAATACTTAGATGAGTGTTAGTCTGTACCTAAGGCTGCAGTCATGACTCTTTTAGCCATGACATTTTTTAGCCTTTGGAAGAAGTAAATGTTAGGAAAATAATTTCCTCCCTACACAGCTGTGTTCAGAAAGCTGCTAGTGAAAGCTATTGCTGCTAAAATAACACTGAATTTTTAAACAAGTGCTTCATCCTGTTATGCACAATATGGTGTTCTTTTAAAGTTATGAAATAACGTAAAGATTCTTTTTCATCTCTTACTGCTTGCACACCATGAAACCATAGAGACATATGATCTTGTTGGGCTGTGGCCATAGTCTTCAAGCTAATTGTTGAGATAATATAGCTGCAATGTAGAACCTGCAGCAGCTCTACTCCTCTAAACTATTCCATGCAAGTAAGCCTAATTGTTTGATATTTTAGTCTTCTCTCCCACTTCAGTTGCTGATGTTTGTTTCCCCAAGCCTGTGTGTCATATTCATAAAGGCACATCAGAATATTTTCTGTTTTAAGGGCATTGTTTTTATTACTGGTTTTCTGGTATAAACACTTCATTCATCACCAAAATATTCTCATACACCAGCTCAAGAAATTAAAAGCATCTGGGAAAGATCAGCTAAATATTCTGACCTGTCCCTTTCAATTACTTTACAGTTTATATTTTGCAGTATAACCCAGGCCAGAGTTGCATGTATTTGACGTTTAAACATTTGTTTGACTCTGAAATGAGCAGGAGAGAGAAGTCTTTTTTAAAGACCTACCATTTAAGAGTCAAAGCCAGCTTTGTTATTACTTCTTTTTATGTGGGAAGTGCCTCAGGTGGGATCAGGAGCCTGCTGCTGTGGCTCGCAAGTCCTGACCTCACAGGCTGGGTCTCTCTGGGACAGACAGAGGGTACAGAGGGAGGGCTGAGGTGTGGAGTGAGTTGCCCTGGACTACCTGTCAGCTCAGCAGCAAAGTCAGGAGTTTTCACCAACTTCTGTCTCTGCTGATGTGCTGAGGGTGAGTGTTGCATGTCGGGTGCAGCACAGTGTCCAGGGAGCACAATTTGTGGGGCTGATGTTACTGGGACTGGCATGTCTGCCCCAAGCTCCTGGGGACCTCTCAGGGATGGGCCCCTGGAGGTCTCCTCACGCTCCCATGGCAGTAGCAAGGAAGGAGGAAACACGACCTTTAAAAAAACCTCTCTGAAAGAATCCTTGCAAGAGTGGTGGCAAATATGAAGGAAGCCGCAAGGTTTACTTGGACCTTTCTCTGGAAAACATTTAGATAATTCATTTACGGCTGGGAGCAGTTCTGCCAGCCCAACATCACGCAGGTAAACCCCTGTGCATTTTCAAATGGGAACGTCACGCTTCAGATCCAAATCCCCGAAACTCCATCAGGTTTCCTGTGACACTGAAGTGGTGCTGTGCACACAGAGCCACGTGTCACCGCCACGCGTTAATGACACCTCTCACTGGGTGTGATGACTTCAGACACAGAGCTCAGCGTGTCGTTTAGCAATGCTCTGCAGGGAGGAACGAGCCCCTGTATTTAAGGGGGGGGAGGGCGAGGCAAAATCTCCCCTCTGCAGGGGGAACCGAGAGGTGATGCTGAGAATTAACAAGTAGGCTTGGGAAGTTTGTAAATCTGGCTTTTCTTTCCGTGTAATGTTGAGCTGAGCCAACAACATCTGTGTCAAATTTCCATCAAATATGGTTAAAACCTGTCAGTTTTGAGCCCTCCTACATCACACATCTGTAACAGCAACTGGCATTTGAGCCGAACTGAGCCGTGTGAGCAGCGTGATCTATCATTATACTTAGATGTACTGGATAAAGGAGGCAGTTTGTGCTTCTCATGCTCTGTGGCAGGGCTAAATCTGTATCTGATGAACTCTTTGCTCATTGTTGTGGGGCTGCCTGATGCCCTGATCTTTGGGAGAGGATGGCCAGTGTGGAGGCATTTGGGGGCAGCCTGCAAATGCTTGGGAGCTCATTATCTGCCTTCTACTGCTTAGCATTAAGAACATCAACACCTCTTGATGCCATTACATGCAGTGGCTGCCTGGCACAGCCCTGTTCTTCTACAGTGGTCTGTGATAGTTCCTAGGGAGCAGGAAAATACAGTGATTGTGAATTATGAGACTAGCGGGTGAGGGAAGAAGCCATGTGCATTCAGGAAACCCTAACGCATTTGCTCTCTGGTCTGTACATGGTGTTGTCATGGTACATGTCTCCAAGGGACAGGGAGCAGGCCCCTGTGGTCAGACCCCTCTGGCTCAGGCTTTAAATCCCTGCCTGCGTGTAGCAATCCCCCCTCTCTCCCCTCTCTCCATTCTTACCTACACCAATACTTGATGTATTCTGGCTCCTGAAACAGTTCTGGAGCATGTTGCCTGTTCAGTCTTTCCATAAACAGTTTGGTTTGATAGATACAAGGGCAGCTCAGAGGGCTGGTCAGCCCTCCCTCTGCAGGTTACCCTCGTGTTTTGCATCAAAAAGGTCGCACATCACAGTAGTTCAGCTGCAGGGAGGAGCATCGTTCTCTGTTGAGACCCTTGACCAGGGCCAGATTGAACATGAGCTGAACTGGCAGCATCATTCCTTCCTCTACCTGCTGCTGCCCTCGCTGCCCACCAGGGAGCAGGGCTGTTTTCTCTCGTTCTTGATCGACTCCACTGGCAATTCTTTGCAGTAACCTCTGAAAGCACTCCTTCATGCCCTGGGTGATGTGATTTCAGGCTGCCCCAAAGACTGCTGGGTCATCCGGACTGGGGTGTTTAGACATGACTTTATGCTGCAACCTGTGGGAAAATAAAGTGCATCAGCTCAGGCATAACAATATTCAAGAATGTCCCTTGAACTTGGAGAAACTCTGGAGAGCCCTGTAAATGCAGTTTTCTCAGAAAATTTGTTGATATATCATGGCCTGGGTCTCTTCTTGCGTTCTTAAACGCAGCAAGGAAATTTGTCTTTGAAGTGCCTTGCTTGCAGATACAGGTACTTTAAGAAAATCACATTCACATATATGGGGTGCAGAGAGCTCTCCTAGATTTCCTGTGTAGTGAAGTTGAACTTCTGTCAGTTTAATTAATAAATATGTAATGGTTCCCTCACAGAAAGAGAAGCATAAATACTGCAGAAATTAGTATTTCACAGATACTTTGATTAGATTGATGGATACCTATTCCTTTCAACTTAAGCCAATGTTCTACCCCAAAAGCCTATGGCACGTTTGCATAATTAAAGTGCAATTAAAAACTTTCTGGAGAAGAAACTTCATAAAGTTGATGTGGGGTGAGGGAGGGTTAGAAATCTTTCTCGCAGCTCTACCTGAGTAACCCAGAGAGCCAGGATGGCTTGTTTGGAGCTACCAGGCGTTTTTCCTGGTCTTTTTTTGAGGATTTCTTATGATGTGCATCAAGAGCCTAACTCCAGGCTTGCTAAAATTTTCTTCTATTGCCTCCAGTAGGAGAATTGGAAGGTATTTTGAGGAGGAAGCAGGGGGGAGGGGGGAAGCCATACAGTTTTGTGGATCCCCATGAAATGAGGCACCACGTGGCCACTCTTAGTTCTCCTTGTTCATGGGCATTTGCATTTGGCTGCTTGACTTGGCTTCACATTGTTGCTTGAAGATGTCAGTAAAGAGCTCTAGTGTTTTACTGATGCTTTCTTTAGTGTTGCAGATTTTGTCCTTTGTGGAAGCTTTATACATTAATACCTTTTTTAAATGAGTCTAATCAATCTGTGACTGCAGCCAAGGACTCCATGGCAGCTGTATGGATTCTGTCTAGACCCCTGTGGATTTTGGATCAATCTAGGCTTATAGGTTTCTTCCTATTTACTGCAGAGACTTGCCCCAAAAACATTTAATACCTGAGCACAGCCTCAGGGGTCTGTTCACATTCAATACCAATTGATCCAGGTGGAAAGGAACTGCAGATTTGATGCGAGTACAACATGAGGGAGAAATTAAAATGCTCTCTGAAGTTTCCCCTGAATGCTGGTCTGGGATTTGGACCAGAGCCAAGCTTCATGCACTGCTTGAGACTTGCCCTGTGCCCCTCTCCTACCTGTCCCCTCCTGCCAGGGCTGTGTCTCACAGTTGTGATCCCTGTGTGAAACCCCAGAGCAGGGATGGTGCTCCAGGAACGTGTGCCATGCTGTCGCTCGTGTCCCAGAGTGCTTTCCCTGTGGGAAGGAGGACCCTTAGGAGGTCTGTGGTGGCTGTGGTTTGGGGTGGCCACCTGGGCTGCTCAGAGCAGCCCTCCTTGCTCCTGGTGCCGGGGTGGGAGGGATCAAACAACTCCAGTCCGTGAGCGGGGGTAATTATGGGAAGCGTTGTACTCCAGTGAGCTTGTATCTGGCAGGAATGTTAATCACGTCTTGGTATTTGGTATAAATATTTACATCTGAACTGTTTTAATTGGAAACTACTGTTGATTTTAAAAACATTCTACACAAGTGATGCAGCGTCTTTGCATGCTTAATAGGAAGAACTGGTTTCATGTGTGATTTAGGGTACTAAATGACATATTAAGTTATGCAGAGTAAAATGTAAATGCATGTTTCTTATTTATGTTTTTCAGGTAAGAAATTGCATTCCGTTAAGCAAGGCTGCCTGAGGGAGTTGACAGATGCTGGCTCTGTGCATTCATTTGTAAGCTACCAAATCATGCAAAGTATTCTATCATTAATCCTGTTTGATATTTTGGCAGCTTTCTGAATTAAATTATTGCTCTTAAAATATCCAAGCAAAATATTTCCTCAGAGTTCTGTTGTTCTTTTCCTTTCCTTCGCAGAACTGTCCACTAAATACTACCCAGATTAAAAAACAGTTTCTGGTCCTTCCATAGACCTCCATGTTTTTCAGTGAATTTTGTATACAAATTATGCCTGATTACTCTAGACCTTTCTGATATCTCTCAGATAATCAGTTTGACAGATACTTCTTTAAATAAATGTCGTAAAAGGCAGTCTACAGCTCTAGCTGTGTTATGTAGCTATATATTGCCAACCAGTATTTCATCTCCACATGATATATTCTCCCCCAGCCTCAAAGCTTAATTTTGCCTACCCACTTTTTTGGGTTTTTTTCTTCCTTCTTTTTGGGTCCCTCTCTGCAGTAAGCAATACAAAAGGCATAAAAGTGTTGCTTCCAGTCTCTTACAGCTAGGAAGTCTACCAACTACAATCAATAACTCTGAATTTCTAGGGTAAATTAAATGAAAGCAATATACATGATTCTCCCTCATTACACAGGAGAGGAACAGAAAGCTGGAAAACGTGATCTGGTTCTTGTAGATACTTGATGAAAAATAATACAGCTTTGCAGGAAAGTAGCCACCAGGAGTCTAAAATTGATTTTCTTCATTATTGCTGCTTGAGATTTGCATTTTTCATATCCAGAAACTTTTACAGTGGGAGACATCTTTCCTTCTGAAGTAGTTTATGTGGTAAGGCAAAGAGAGAAAAGATTTTTGCACAGACACCAGAGAAAGCCCCAAGCATTGCTTCATAAAGGCAAAGCTACTGTTTGTCTTTGCCATGGATACAGTGAGGCACAGGTGCAAGAGAGCTAATTCAAGTCATTAATCCAAATACGACTCCATTTCCTGGCCTTTCAGCACAAAAAGGGTTGTTTGAAGGATATCACCATTTAAATTGTGGAAGTAGATGGAGAAACTTGCCCTAAAATTGGAGTGGGGGCTGCATGAGCTCCAGTAAGGAGCTCTTTTAATTTTGCTTTTTAATTGTGATTACTTTCATCAGCAAAACACTTTTTAGCATATGCCTGATTTAAAGCATGGCCAGTCTCATAAAAGTCAAAGGGGATTTAAGCTGGTGTGGCAGAAGCTCCCATGGCTTGGCATGACCTGGGAGTTCAGAGAGCCTTGGGCAGCACTTGGGGTTCATTGCACCCCCCGTCTTGAAAAACACCCCTTCCCTCTCTGCACCAGAGCAGCATGGGAGGCTGCAAGGAACAGCAGCTTTGGCCAAGAAGTAAGAGCTGTTTAGAGGGGTTGGTGTTTATAGGCTAACCAGGCATGGCTGTAGTAAAGAGAGCAGCTATTGGCCTTTGGACTGAAGGAGCTGTGAGTTAGGCTCGAGTAAAACTCTCAGCCAATGTGCTGCTTGTCTGCTTGGCTGCAATCTGTTCCTCAGCAAACACGGACTTTTGTTGGGTGGTAGCTGATGGCGTGTTGAGAGTGGCTACCAGTCTTTTGCATGATATGGGCAAGCCTTAATTATTCTTAGCTGAACATAAGGTTGGGAAAATATTTGGCAGGAAGATGCTTTTGCATTTTAATTAATCAGTGTCTTTTTCGTGGAAACAAATTGAACCCTGAGCGTTCAGTTGGCTTTGACAACTGAGAGAGCAGTGTCCTCAGCGGAGCTCACAGTTTACCTTTCAGTTCCTAAACAGAGCCCTGGACCTGGGAAAAGAAGGTTATGTGGGGGTTGTGCTGGTTTCGAATTTGCTCTGCATCTTCGTTTTGATTCTCTGCATGATGCTGTCAGCCAACAGAAATGTCCCTATAGAATGATAAAGGGGATGGATGTGAGTGTTTTTCTTGCAGAAGTTAAACCCAGATTTATATATCTGGGAAATTGGCTCTGCTGATGCAGTGTCTGAATTTTCAAACTGCATGCTGTGCTGTAGAGATTCCTCTTGCCTATCCCCTTTCAAACTGTTTCCTCAGAAGGAAAAGTGCCAGCATAATTTGAATATGCATAAACTGTGGAGGAAATGATGATAATTAACAGCAGGGTGCCCAATTTTGAAATACTGTATTTATCATTCTTTATAGGTCTTTTTTTATCATTCCCCTTTTCCGTTAGGCAGGGAAAAATTTCTCTCAGACTGTGGCTGAGGGGAAAAAAAAAATGCTCAGAGGTTTGCTTGTAGAAAAAGAGAGAAGCTACATAATCTGAAAAACCCAGAGCCTAGTCCTGTCATTCTTGAAGTCGGCTCCTAGGCTACTGTTGATTTTATCAGTACTCAGTTTGAACCCATAGACTGTAGCTCATCCAGACATACTCCAGACTAGTGTAGGAGGACTAGGATAGGGATAGGTTACTCTGCTTTCACTGTCTATGGTGCTACCCTTAGATTTAACACAGAATTTCATTCCTATGCCAAGTTTTAGACATATGGAATATTAACATCATTAATTCATTTTTGCCATTGTGAAGAGTTTAGATCAGCTGGAAACTTTAGTATTCCTATTCAGAACATAATTTAAATCCATAAGGAATTACAGTTGTTGTTAATGACTCTCACATAATTAATTTCTTCATGAAACAGAATGAATGCTTGGTGTCTCAGGTACTAAATGGTCTATATTCTTACGATGTGATTTCCATTTTAATTTAATTAAACTGTGGGATATCTAGTTGAGAAACATTATATATGAAAAAGAACTTACTTAATATGGAAGGCAGAGTGCTATTATTCTTGCAGTGATAAAACCTAAATCAGATGGAAGTGGAAATCTAAATCAAATGGAATACTAGTGCAGAGCCAGTAATCTCTGTTTAAAATGAGACACTTTGCAGTCAATAACTTAATCTCATTTGTTTTCAGACCAGTCTTATTTTAAAAGGAGCTTTTCTTTCATTGATTTGTGCTCTTCTGCAGAGCAAGTCATGGCATCTGAGGTGGCTTGTGCAAGGCACCTGATTTTGTTCATTTATGGCGCTTTTGTACAGCTGTAAATCCATTGGATGAATGCTCAGCTGGCTGTGAAGTCTCTTAAACTCAGTAGATGGTACTGGTTCACACATTTCTTGCCTGTTGTCTTTGCTGAGGTGATTACTGTTTTACAAAGGTTTATGAGAAAAGATTTGAGCTTTCGTGTGGGCTATGGTCTATATGCTGTGGGGTACTGTGTTGGCTTTGGAGGGTTTTTTTTGTTTGTTTGTTTTGGTTTTTTTGTTTGTTTGGGTTTTTAACAATTGTATTGTAATTCAGTGTTTTGGGAACATATTGTCCTTATAAACACATGTACTGTGTACTACTCGTGCTTGTGGTGAATATCAAATTGTTTGGGTTGGAAAGATTCCTGGGAGACTGTGTAGTTAAACTTCTTGGACAAAGCTGGGACAGCACTGAATTCAGACCAGCTTGCTCAGGGCTTTGTCTAGTCAGGTCTTGAAAACCTTCAAGGGTAGAGATTCTTCAGCTCCTCAGGGCTTCTGTGTACCAATCCTTAATTATACTCAGGGCAAGTGTGTCCAGTACATCCAGTCCATACTGTTGTATCTCCTTCTCCCCCCATGTACCTCAGTGAAGAGCATGGCTGTGTTCTCTAAGCCCTACCCAGGTACTTGGTGGCTTCTATGGGTCACTTGATGTCTTCTCCTTTCCAGGTTAGACTAACTCAGCCTGGTGGCCTTGGATGGATTCACTCAAGCTGATCAACATCTTTCGTGTTTTCGGGGGACCTCCAAATTGAGGCAGTATTCCAGCTGTGGCTGAATGAGTGCTGAGTAAGGGGATTAATAATTTTCCTTGATCAAGGGGCTTATTCCCCTGTTGCTGCAGCCTTGGATCCTGGTAGCCTTCACTGCTGTGAGGTGTCACATTTTGCCAACTGTCCACCCGGGTCCCAGGTCCCTGTGCAGTGTTTGTACAGATGTGGTCCTAGACAACAGTTTGCAGAACACTGTTTTTTACTAAGCAAGGTAAATACTGCATTAATATCTTAAAACTTTCACTCTCATCTGTTCTCTTGCTAAAAGAGTGAGCCACCACCTGCTATTAATTAAAACCAGCCTGCTACAGCTAGTGGCTAAGAACAAATCCAGGCATATGCATCTTCTGTTTAAGCAGAGAAGTTGTTTTAAGCATTCATGTGACTCTCCTGGCATCCTGTTTCTTTTAAAGGGCAAATTCAACCCTTTCTCTTGACTCCCCACAGGCTTTGAACTGTGCCTAAAACATTTCCTTTCAGTCAAAAGCTGTCCAACTACTGCTTTCTAGACTGCCCACACACACACTGAAAGAGCCGTGTGGAGGCATTAGAGAGTGAATTAGAATGAATTAGAGGAGCCAGGTTTTATAAAGGCTGTAGGAAATGCAATGTAAATGCTAGTGACAGAGAGGAACTGCCAGTTCCTTCAAGCTGAAATCTTGTTTACGTCTTTGTGTGCGTGCTTTTTCCTTTTTTACAAAACACACTGCCTCTATCCCTTCCTCACAGCTCATTGCTGTCTTTGTCTAGCAAGTCACTTGTCTTCACTCATGGACTATATTTATCTTCATCCAAGTCACCTTTCTCAGTTAATACCAGATTTTCCACTGCTGACGTTGGTGGGACCCTTTCCTCTGTCCTCTCCTGTTCCCAGTCTGCACAGCCTTTCTTACCAAGACAGACCTTGGACCCCAGGCAGCATTTCTCTATCCCATCAGGCACAGTTTAAAAAAAGAAGCTGTCATTCAAACCCTTGGCTTTTAAAATAACTTTCTGCTAGAGCTATGAGGTCCAGCTATTTTCTAGCACTTACCTTTTCTTAATATAATTAGAAGTTGAGACAGTTTTACTTCTCAAAACCAACCCCAGATCTTTACCCAAAGGCAGCCCAGGATTGGTGGACATATTGCTGCTTGCAGTAGCTGAACTTTTAATTTATTAAACTTCTGACAGTGCTGCAGTGAGAAATGAACCTTTTAAATAGTGTTCAACTATTTTCAAAGTATTCTAAAGAGCTTTCTGAAAAAGCTGAGAGTCAATACTGCTTGGCATTGTGGCTGTAGGCAAAACTAACAGCTCTTACTCTGTCAGCAGCTGTTCAAATGCCACAACAAATGGGGCAGAACTTTGGGGTATTTTTTGGAAGAAGTGTCTTTGGGCCAGGCCACCAGCACGCTCTCCTTGGCTTGTAGCCATTCTGTTTAGCTTCACAGGGGCAACAGCACAGAGCTGTTGCTACTTGTTTTTCCTGTGCCCAGGGAATGCTGAACTGTAGGATGTGTGTGTTGATCTCCTCCTGCATGTTCTTTGTGTTCTGGGAATTGTTTGATTCCCAAGAGACCAAGTGTGCCAGTGTGCTGTGCCCTGCCTGCGGGCTTTCAGCGCTCCTGAAAGTCACCTTTTCTTCATCCATCCAAATACTCTGGAAGCACTGGTAGGTAGGACTTGGCCAGGTGTAATTTGCACCATGTTCTGTACAGTATTCATAAAATGTGCCATTGGTGTTTGAAGCCTCCCGTAAGCTAAAGTGATGGTGGCTGCCTGGCCTGCAGCAAATTTGGATCTGGGATGAAGACGTCCTGGGGAGGTGCAGCACAGAGGTGTGTCCTGCTGAGGAAACCTCTCCTGCCAATGCCCTGGTGGGATTGAGAGGTCCGTGGGTGCATAGTTAACACCTCGCCCCTGAAGATGTGTTTATAGGTTTGTCTTTTGAGCACTGAGAGGCATCTGATCTTGCCTAAGCCTTTTGCTGTGTTTGGGCAGCTGCTGGAGTTGTTTGGGGCTGTCAGTCTCCAAAGGCATTCTGTCCTGGTGGTGGGGTGGCTGTTGGACCTGGGAGCTGTACCCTGTCTCCGCCGTCAAGTCAGTGTGTAGCCTTGGGGCAGTCTGTTTAATCTCAACTTGATCTCCTCTGAAGATCTGACCTTATTTCCCTACTGTGTAATTTTTACAGCCACATGAGGATTGAAGATTAATTAGTTAATGTCTGTGAAGTGTTTTGACTGTGTTATTTAAGAGTGAAGTATTATTGAAATTCTCTAGGGAAGTGTCACTGTCTTTAATGTATGTACTGGCATCTGTCCTTCCTAGAAACTTGTAACATATAAATCCTGTTTCAGACCCTTTGATTTCCACATCTTCATTATTCATTTTGCCCTATTTTGGAACACATTTTTCATTTTATTTGAATTGGAAACATACCTTCTATGTGGCAGTAGTATGTAAAGTTAATTTCAGCTTTTGGACATGTTATTAGTTTCAGCAATATTTCTGGGAAGTAATACTATACACTGCAGTCTATGGAATTGAGGGACTGGTCTAATTCCTGTGTGGAATTTTCACTGCATGTACTTTTCTAAAATGACTGTATCTTTTACGTTTATTTTCATCCTAATACATCTGCACAATACTTAGAGTGGAACTTTAATGACTCAGCAGTGAAGAGGATGCTTAACCTTTGTTCACCATGTTGCCTAAGGAAACACTGAGGAAAAAAAACACACTTTGCATGTTTCCTTAGAGAGCTGACCATTATAACGTGAGATGGAAAGCTGGCCTTCTTGCCTCTGCATCTAAGATAAACTGCTTTATGTATTTTGACTTCAAGTTTTCTGTCTTCTGTGCAGAGTTTATCCTGTGACTTCTGCTGTGCTTCTTATCCCTCAATTCCTTGCTCCTTCCTATCTCTAATGTTGTCATCAGCTGTTGTTTAGTGGAAAGCTTGCAAAGATGTGAACTAATCATCTTTCTTTCTGCCTGAAGTTTTCTCCCCAGGGATCTTTAGAAGGCAGTTTCTTTTCTCTGTATCAGAACCTCTGTGCTGCCGATTCCATGTAAAGGCATTTGGTATCTTTAAAGCTCTCTCTCTTCTTGTTAGTAATCTGCCCCATCCTCCAAATACATATTCTGTGCCTGACCACTCCAATGAGCTCTTACACATCTTGCTTTCAGAGGAAACCCTGTAGATGCTGTCAAGTACGTGGTCTTTTAGACAGTTCAGGAATACTGAGGCAGCGTCTGGGCAAACTTCTTTGTGACCCAAGGCAACCCTTGCTGGGGGCCAGAGCAGAAGGATGGCAGGGGCAAAGCCAGACGTGCTTCCTCCCACCAGATGTGTGCAGGAAGGATGGGATTAGCCTGGTAGTACAACCAGCAGCACCTGAGGCTTTTGTTCAGGTTGCTGGAGGGCACAGGAACTGTGGCTGGACGCAGTGGTGTTTTCCCATCTGCTGTCTGCAGCCTGTTGAGGGAAGGCCCCCAAGGGAAGAATCTCAAGTTCTACATTTGCTCTTGCTCTTTTGGCCTTGGCACCAACACAGGGACTGTATTTGGCATGAAAACTGCTCTTCTGCACGGCAGCTTGTGACATAAATGGTGCTTTAGGTCTAGAATGGATTCAATAGGACTCCACTCCAGCCTCTGTATATTGTGTTTATACATATATATTTGCTGATCCATATGGGAATTTCTTTCCATTTTTAGCATATGTATAAAAATGCACACTATATATAAATACGCAGCTTTTATAAAGACCTGAAACGTCTTCCCACGACACTGACACATTTACAGAGGTTCCAGGGTACTGCAACCAAAATAATCCAATATTCAGACTTGCCTTCTGACACAAAGTGCAGTCCTTCTCACACAGACCAATTTTCTACTCTACCAATATACTTTTGAATACTTTGTGGAGGTCTAGAATGACCTGGCAATCTAGGTAACTGCCTCATGATTAGAAGAAATGGTAGGGCAGATGCCAGCCATTACAGAAGTGTCAGTACAGGAGCATTTGTCTGCATTGCTCACTCTGAACTTAATGTTCACAGACAAAATCATGGCTTAATTTCATCTGGTAGTGTTGAGAGCAGACCTGTGTTGTGGGGAGGCTTTCCACTGCTGTTCCTCGGCTGTCTGTACTAGTCCTTTTTTCCTGTCTCCTCTTCAGGAAGGCTGCTCACAAGCTGGCCAGGGGAGCCAAAGCATTCTAGGCTCTGAACTCAGCATAAATTTTTGCATTGTTGAAGTGCCTGGGAGCTCTCCAGGACCTGTGCAGTAGGAGCAGGCAATGAAAAAGCCGTATGTGTCCTGTGCACTGTAGTCTCAGGGTAAGAGATGGCCAACAAATACAAGACTATTCTCAGGTCAGCAGGGAAAAGTTGAGTGATCACATCATCCAGCAGTGCCAGCACCAGCCCAGCATCATCCATCTCAACGTGGGCTCGGTGCTGACACTGGAGAAGGGATGACTTTCACTTCTACTGTTTCTCCAGGACTGATGGGTGAAGAGCTCTCTCATGGCTATACCTCCACAGGATAAGTATTACTGCAAACAGTGGCTACCACTTGGTCAGCCTTCTGGAATCATTGCCTGTGTTCTCTTTTGTAAAAAGAGAGAACTGCAAATTTGTGTAACTCTTAAACTTGCCCATTTTTTTTTTCTTACATGATTATGTAAAACAGAAAAATAACCCGAGATAAAAATGAGTGGTTTGGTCTAATCATTTTCCATAAATATTTCATTGGTGTAATTACCTGCTACTTGATATTATTTCCTTGCATGGCTTGTGCCTGATAAAAATACAAAATCTAATTCTTTTTTGGAGTGTCAGTTTTGAAATAAGTGTGTGGATGTATTTGTAAAACCTCTTAGGAGAAAGAGGGGAAAAAAGTAATTCAGGGAACAAACATGCAATTGTTTGCAGTAACGTGAGATGAAATCAAAAAATACCCTTCCAAATTTGTGAAAATCTCAGCAGTTCACTTGATTAAAAGGTATTTTGAAATGTAGGTTGTAGAATAGTATAGAAAGAGAACAAATCAGGTCTGAATACCTTTCTCTTTTTTCCCCTTTTCTTGTTTTAAAGGTTTGTGCTAGAGAGCTGATATGTAATACTGCAGCAGGTCTGAAAAATCTGTCTCAAACTCCTATAAAAAGTACTGTGAACCCTTTAGGGATTTTTTTTTCCTTTTTTTTCCCCATCAACTAATTTTCTTTATTTTTTCAGTAAATGACAGAGCATGCCATGAAGTCAACATTTTTCTTAATGATTTTAATGACATAAACTACATTAGAAAGATTTCTTCAGAGTGTTTGGCTTCTGTCTGAAGGACTGAACTGGACTGCAGCATGCAGAGAGTTCTTCATCCTTTGTCCAATTCTTTGAGATCTTTTTCCCTTTAATTAGAGTATCTTTTTTTGTTCTTACATCCACACCAAAAAACCAGCTGATATCAGCAGGCTCAGATCACCATGGAGATCTTTCTAAAGTAAAACCTGCTATTAGTTACTAGTGGCCAGTAACACAAAGCATGATGGATCAACAAAAGCCAGCGCCCTGAAATCCCAGATCTTCTTGGGTATTTCATACCTCATAGAAGCAGCTGCAAGTTCATGGCCTGATCCCTGATAAAACCCAGCCCTGCAGCTCCCTCTGGAATTGCATGGGTGTGTTTTCCCAGGATGCCCGTGCCTGCACTCTGGGAATAAGTAAGGCATTGCAGAGGATAAAGCAATGTATCATGCATGAGCACATTGCTGATTAAACTTGCATGAAAACAAGAGATTCCTGTGTTCTTGGGGTAGCAAAGAGTCTGACTCTATTAACCTTGAATTTCATCAGGGTGATCTGAGCACTATGAGCAAATCCTGCCATGTGATGAGAGAATAATTGATGCCAAAAATCCGTATATTTGGGTCTGAATGCAGGCAGCTGCAGTGAGAGGTTCTTTGCTTACGCTGAGCAGGGTTGCTTTGTACTTCAAGGCTCCCTAACGCCAGTACCCAGTGGGTGGCAGTGCACTAGCTTTGCATGATTCTATGTGCTTGTTTTTTTTTTTTTTAATTCTCCAGCTAGTTTCCATGGTGATGACTGCAGCTTTGATGCCTGTGCAAAAGTGGAGAGGGAAAGAGAAATAAGAGGGCGATATTGCATTAAAGTAAGACTTTGGTAACCCATGAAAGTCACAGTGGTCACAGCAAAGAACAAGTTCTGCCAAGAAGGCAGTAGTAAACACAAAAATCAGGGATGCCTGAAGAGCAGCTTCCAGAAAGCTGTTCTGATGGGGTGGTGTAACGGCAGCAATAATCCTGAAAGATTTAGAGAGGAGAAAAAACAAGGCAAATGTCATATAGTTACATTAACCAACAAGACTCACTGCTGGGGTTTATAGAGGATTTTTGCATTATATGGATAGTTGTGATAAAAATCATAATACACGGTAAAATTGAACATGGATTCTCATGACAGTAGTTTAAAGTGATACATCTAAATAATGTTGTGGATTTAAATGCCAAGTCAGAGAAGCATTGTTTTTTATGAACTGATTTAAGTTTTGCATTGATTCAATTTTATTTTCTGGTACATGAGATAGGTTGTCAGGCTGAAAATTTGGATTTATTAAAACTATGCCTAAAATTCCCTTTTTGCACATTTTGCACCTCCTCTGCAGCAGTAACCTCCAAATTACATAGCAGAGGTCTTGGTATTCAGGCACTGCAGTAATTGTCGATACTGTTGACTTTGCACCATAATCTTTTGTGACTGCTATGAGACGTGGCTGAATTTAATGCCCACAATCTACAGCTTATCAGCATAGATTGATCCGGGTCTGCTTTGTGTGGAAGCTGCTGATCAAGGAGTGCCACAGGTCTGTTTCTCAGACCTGCCTCTTCCTTGCTGCTTCAATTCAATCTTGTCCCACTTAGCTTGAGCAGAGTCTGTCAGATGGAGGGGGTCTGCCAGCCAAGGGGCAATTGAAGGGGCAAAATCCTAACAGGCACTGCACCATCTGGAGCTCTGAAACCACGCTACTTGCTTGAAATTTAACTGTGTATCAAAGTTTTTGTTGGTTGGTTTGTTTGGATTTTTTAAGAAGAAGAGGTATGTTTTAGAGGGATGCTTTACCAGTGCAGCTTGTGGGGAGAGGCCATATGGGTCATGGTGGTCCTTATCCAAACTTCCCTAGGCTTCCAGTAAAGCTACATCCTCAGTTCATCCTTGGTGACGTCCTTTTCCCGGTTTTTCTGCCTCCCTCCATAATCTCTCATCACCTTTGCCCTCGGGCTCCTTGATCAGCCACCTGCACAATTATCCCTGTTTGAGAGACTGCTTCACTGAGGACCTCACCAGCCTCTGAAGTGATTCTTCCCTGATATTGCTAAGCTCACCTGCAGACTCTTGCCTTCCACAGCAGATCTGCAGCTTACCTGTGTCCTCCAAATCATGCTTGATGTGCAGCCTCAGGTGGTACAGCAGGAAGGCCGGAATGTGCCTCACTTCTGTAGGGGTTGGATTTAAAGCTTCAGGTCTGATGTTGGTTATTTGGTTTTGGAGAGATACACGTAGTGGGATTTGGAAAACTCTTGTTGGAAAGACAGATAGTTGCCTCTTGACTGCTAGAGGGGCTCCAGGGATGAAAAACCTTGTTCACAGGAGTTGCTGTGTGTGTGTTAATGCTTCTCGGTGTTTGGTTTTCTAAAGGTTTGAACAAGAGATGAAAAGAAAGTAGCCAAAGAGATTGCTAGGTCTCTTCTGTGGTTGCTGTGCTCTGGATGTACCTTTCTCTCTCATTCTCCAAGTACACATTTCTTTAATGAAAGATGATCAGCTGCATTAGTCATACACTCCCCAGTCCTCAAAGCAGCCGTTCGGTGTGGGGGGTGTTTGGGCATCGCTGACTATGGCTCTTCAACAAGTGATCTTTATATCAAAGGGTGACCAGACAAGATTAAATAGAATTTCCCACTGTGTTTAATACAGAATATCTGAGGATATTTTTTCCTCTTTAGAGTTAAGTCACATTTCAGGGAGGTGACTTGGTCAAATTGACTTCACGGGCGTGAAACCTTCATTGTCATTCTGGAAAATCAGCTTACTCAGAGGAGTTGTTTTCAGGACTTATGCAGGTTCTTGCAAGCTGTTTGATGCTAAATATATTGCAACCAAGAAAAGCTGAGAAGGATCGTAGCTGCCAAATTTCTAATAGCAACTTTGTGATTTCATTGCTTTTTCAGAAACAACAAAAAAGAAAAATACTGTTAACTTGGCAAAATCTGTTTTTCTGTTTCTTGCGTTGTGGTAACAAACCTTACTAAAATAACTGAATATAAGTCAGCAAAAATATAACCTGCTTTCAAAAAAATTAACCCTACTAGTATCTAAAATGAGTGTATGACTTTCCTTGTTGAAATACATCACCCTTCTCCATTTGAGGTAGGCAGTCTGAGACTCAAGACTTGAGGATTAGAAGAGGGCTTAATTAAAACATCATCAGCGTTGTCCCTGAAGAATCAAAATCCTGACACTCTGGTTACTGAACTACATTTGAGCCTTAATTTTAAGTGACTGCCTTTTACTTTAAAGGGATCATCACTTAGAAACTTAAACATGTTTTTCTTTTCAGTATTGTTGCCTCATGTGTGTTTGCAGATCAAAATCATTCTCACTATTTTATTAATGCTGTGATCCCATTTTCAGGTTACTGCAATGTATTTAGAGTTGTGCCAAGTTAATGATGTTCATTCTCCTGACTCCCAAAATGCAGTATTAATAGTTGAACAAAGTCTTTTGGATTAGCACCATTCATCCTCCCCAGAGGTCCATGTTCCCCAGAAGGCTGAAGACTGATATCAGTTTGGCTCTAGCCTGTCAAATAATCCTAAGCAATGCATACCAATCTCTAATGCTAAGCTTCAGCAAAAGTCTTCTCTTTCAGTCTTGGCAAGGAACACTGAAGTCAATGAAAATTTAAAATTAAAAATACCAAAGCAGTCTAACAAGTTCAGGCATTTGGTAGTAAAGAAAAGAGAGTTCAGATGTCTGAGGTTATGATCAGGTTTCCAAACTGGGGACAAGGAGCCAGAAGTTCTTGTTATATTATGATTGTCTGGCCTATCTTATTTGTTATATATTTTTGTGACAGAAGATGCTACAGCAATTGGTGTTTGGTGCAGCTTTTGGCACTCTGAGGTAGAGTTCACCTGCCTGTAACCAAACCAGGGCTTTGCAGAACATGTACATTCTGTGCAAGGGGAGTATTGAAAAGATTTCTGTAAGATTTTTTGGTAAGTCAAATGCATGAAAAAGAGTGTGCATTAAATGATAGAAAATACTTGATTTTCAAAAGGCTGCAATGAATTAGGAATAAACTTAAGTTTGCATATTTTAAGGTTTAAGGAGAACCTGTCTTAATTCTTGATTTTCTTTCTGAATTGAGACTGTGCACGTTGCCATAGCAGGTGGTGAGAGCCTGCCTTTTCTAGGGGCTTTAAAATCAATTTTTTTTGTTTAATCAACTCAGCTTCCCTGAAATTGTAGGAAGCCAGTCCTCACACTGCCTTTGACCTTTCCATGTTCTTCATCTGGCACATTAAACAGTTTGTGGCCAGCCCTGTGCTACTAAACATGTGACACTTGTTAGAGCTTTTGCTTTGGTAATAGTGGAGGTTTGTGAGCCTTTGCGGATAAAATGCCTTAATTCCTGGGTACCTGCAATTTCAGGAGGCTGGATTTGACATAGATGTTCCTCAAGTGAATAGGTGGAGATGTGACTATCTTGCCTTCCAGTCTCATGGTGTGGGATCACAAGTTCTGTAATTGCCCGTGTCTATTCTGTGTCTGCAGTCGGAAATCATGTATTTTTTAAAAAAAATCAAACACATTTGGAGTAGCTTCTCACTTGATGACTTGTGGTTCGGGCTCTTTTATGAGCTGTGCCAGTCTGGTGATTATACCAGAATGACTTTAAGAAAATAATGACTGCCCTGTATCCTAGGAGTCAGTGGCTGAAACTTGAAAGTCAAATTAAGAATTCCTTATAAAACTACTCTCAGTTGGCTGCTCACTCAAACGTGACTAACTTAGGTGTAGTGCCACTCAAGTCAGTGGCTCAGAGGGAATGTAACTGATTGGAGTATGTGGTCCAATATTTCAGGAGGTGCCAGTTTAAGGGGTTCAGCTGATTCGTGTGGTCTCCGATTCACATCTCTGAGTGTCATTTCCAGGTTCTTCCACATTTTGGATATAACACATCCCAGACACTTGCAATTTAAGCACAACTCCTAGGCACAGACTGCTTAGCCAAAATGACCTATCCATGACTTTTAGAAAATTCAAAAGGGCAAATCTTCTGTGTTATCTCTAAATGTCAACATTGAACCTACTTGATTTTCTGCAATAAAAACACGTGCGGGTGTAAACGGAATGTGCATCAGAGCAGCTTTACCAGTTTGCTGACCAGATTCAAGTCTGCAAGAAATTGTCACATAGCTCTTGGTTAGTAAGGATTTTCTTCACTTGTAGTCATGGTCTCCCTGTGGAGGCATACAGCCACTTTGATGGCTGCGTGTTTAAATTATTTACCAAGCACTGGTTTTGATTTTTTTTTTTTTTTTTGGTGTGGCATCAGCCTGAAGCCACCCAAACAATGAATTGGCAGCAGTACCGGAGACCAGCTGTGTAAAGTGACATCTCAGCTGGCTATTTCAGTCCCCCAAGCCTGCTAACCGCAAGTGAAAAAGCACAAACCATGCCTATGCTTATGTCCCGGCTACGCGTGCAAGCAAATGATTTCCTCATGGCTTTTACATTAACGTGCTCTAAACTGCTAAGTCAGAGCTCTTATTTTCCCCTTGAGCTGACAGCACAGGCCAGCTCCCTTTAATCCATGCATTAAGCACACGTTTTAAAGTATGTTGTTTTTGGAAAGATGTTCAGCAACTTCCCTTTTGAGTCCAGACGCAGAGGTCTCTTTCCAGAATTGATGGCCTGTACTGGAGTGAACTGCTCTGTCTCTGGGCTTTGTGAAAGACTAAGTCTGTGAGTTCAGGGATCACTTTCTAAATGGGGCCTCGTAAAAGGCAAGGTGAAAGGAAGGGCAGCTTGAAGGGGAAAAAAAAAAATAGATGAACCTCAAGAGTTTGGTTTGGCATGAAACAGTGCAAGTTCATTTTGCTGTAAAAACTTTTACTGGACTCTCCCCTGTTTTAATTATACCTTATTTTTACTACTTTCCTCATGTATTAATATATAAAGCATATGGATGTGGCACTGTACAAGTGTTAGTTAGTTCCTTGAGCCTTAATTTCTGTCATGCATCCAACCAATGGTATCAGAGGAATGGTGTCCTTATGGCTTTCCTCACCTTGCCCTGTTAGGCTGATGGTGGGTACCCAGCACGGACAGCTCCATACTCACCATACCGGGTGCAGAATTAAGGGAGCAAACCCACAACGTTACTCTCCTGAATGCTTACAGTCAGTGCAATTACCTGACCAATGTTCACACCTCTCACTAATGTCTTATGCCTTGTGAAGAAGGGATGCCCTTCTCAGGGTGGGGGGTGGCAGCTGGGTGGAGAGTGTGTACCAGCAGTTGTGCTGGCCTTCATAGTCTATTGTGGGGTCCAACACAGTGTTTTTGTGTCACAGCTCAATCATAAAGTTGAGTTCTGCTTTAAGGATTTGCTTTGGCCACTGCTTATAGTCCTTCCTGCTGCACTTGGCACTGGTGAGGCTGCACCTCAAATCCTGTGTTCAGTTTTGGGCCCCTCACTACAAGAAGGACATTCAGGTGCTGGAGCATGTCCAGAGAAGGGCAGCAGAGCTGGGGAAGGGTCTGGAGCCCAAGTCTGATGAGGAGCAGCTGAGGGAGCTGGGGGTGTTCAGCCTGGAGAAAAGGAGGCTCAGGGGGAACCCTATCGCTCTCTACAACTACCTGAAAGGAGGTTGTAGCCAGGTGTGGGGTCTGTCTCTTCTTCCACGTAGCAGGTGATAGGACAAGAGGAAACAGCCTCAAGTTGCACGTGGGAGGGTTTAGATTGGATATTAGGAAAAATTTCTTCGCTGAAAGGGATGGTCAGGCTTTGGAACAGGCTGCCCAGAGAAGTGGTGAAATTACCTTCTCTGGAAGTGCTCAGAAAATGAGTGGATGTGGCATTTAGGGACACAGTTTAGTGGTGAACATGGCAGTCCTTGATGATCTTAGAGGCCTTTTCTAACCTAAACAATTTTAGGATTTTATGATTCCATGATTCCGAGGCTGCTGCACTTGCTCTGTGCTGGTGGTCATCCTTTTTCACTTGTGACCCATATAATTACGGTTGCAGCAGGATCTACTGTCGTATCTTATTACTGTGTTCTATGGGAACATTTCTCAGTGAGGCAGTTTATTTCATTTTATGTGTCTGGTAAAAATGCCTTGGTTCCTTCAGTATTCCAGCAGACTGTCTCAGGAGTTAACATTTTTTGAAGGCCTTTCCTTTCGGGGTCAGCAGTTGCTAGAAACATGTTTTATAACATCTCAGGAATAAACATTTTGGATATTTCATATAAAGGCTTCCTGTATTTGCAGGTTTAAAAAAAATCTCCTTATGTAGGCAAGACAAATGCTAAGACATTTCGCTTGCAGTCTGCTGATGGCTTTTGCAAACATGAAAAGTATTGCTGTTTCCACTTGATTGATCAAGTGAGTTGAAATGAAATTTAATTTTGCTATGTCATTTAAAATAGTTCAGTAGAGTCAGAATACCTATTATGATGCAGCCCCATCATGCATATTTTTGTGCTTTTGAATAAATGCATTATCTCAGAGACTCATCTTTAGTACTAAGAAGCTGGTGCTTGACTGTAGACAGTAACTTGAAGGCTGCATCTATTGTATTCATGGCATGCACCATTTATTTCCTTGTTAACCAGTCATTTTTCAAGGCATAAATACCTTACCTCCATCCAGTGCAGGAACATGAAATCAGAACGCCCTGTTCCAACCTTTCAATTCATTAAAATAAAGAGAAATTTAATTTGTATCCAGTTGTCTGAAGACGTACTCAAGACACATGTACAAGTCTTCTCCCACGTATCTTTTGTTTTTTTCTACAATTTCAAAACATGCTGTCTTGATTTTGGAGGAGCAAGGGAGGATACTGTAGCAATATTATTATGTTCCTTTCCCCCTGAACCAGCCAAATTTTCGTCTCTAGTAAGATGACACTATTGAACTCTCCAGAAGAGCCCACATAAAAGGGCTGGGAAGCATCAGCTGTCAGTGGTGTTTGCTTGCCTCTTCCCTCTACTTGCTTTCTCCATTGCCAGCTGGAGCTTCTGGCCAAGCAGGTTTATGATCAACACAGTTCTCAGCTTTTCCAGCTTCTTACAGTGGTGTTTTAGCCTCTTTATTACTATGTAGTGACCACTAAATTCTCTTCACTTGCTCAGTCTGGGCTGTTCAGTGGAAGAGCTTACAGAGGTTGCTGGCTAACAGTGCAGCTCAGTGCAGTTTTGCTGGGGTGCCTGGAATGGGTTGTGCTGAAGCACTGAGAATCTCTTCATACTGTTGTCTGTCTTGCTGCAGATCTGCTGTCAACAATTAAACTACCTTTAGGGAGCCACAACCCTGCCTATATTGATTTTTCTAAGCAGTTGCTCTGTTTTAGTGCCCTTGAAGGGACTATACATCTTTTTAATTAAAAATAAAGTAAATATCAAATGAGTGATGAGGGGTGCGGTGGGCAGAAAACCAACTGCATATTGACTTTTTGTTCTGCAGATGAATTCATAGAAACAGCTTACAAGGGGGACTCCAGGACGTGGTGTACTCCTGGGGAACATACTGGCATAGCTGGGAAATACAACTGGTCATTTACTTTAGACTCTGGAAAATCAAGAAGTTAAATTCACTCGAGGTTTTTTTGAAAGGTTTCAGAATGGCCTTCACTGATACTGTGACTTCATCCCTGAAATCTCTGCCCTTCCACTGCTGTGTATTTGGCTGGATGCTCATGGGCTGTGGTCTTCCTTCTCACCAGTGCAATGTGTGTAGTCCCAGTGAGGGGATTATGTGTTTAAGGCACTGGGCAATACCAGCACGAGATATGTTCTTAGGAAAGCCTTGTGGAAGTCTTTAGTATACTAATACATTAAATTTCTGTTAGTGTTGTTACTGCTAGTTTTTCATCCTTATTCAAATGACTACTTAAGTATGTTTATCTACCGGTAGATATTTCAAAATACCAGTAGGAAATCAGAGGTTAGATTTATGGCACTTTAGGAAGCTGCTCCAAGTTAGAAGTATGTGCATGGATGGGATACCACAATCTTATTTGACAGTTTTGTTGTCCTGTAGTGGGACATGGATCAATCGATCGCTTCATCTGACCAGGCAAGAGCAGGGGTCATGAATTTATGGGAAGAATGGTGAAGCTGTTTGGGAAGACTGATTTTTTTTTTTTTTTTTTTTTTGAAAATAACCTCAGAATTTTCATGTAAAGAACGTCTCTGGCCACTTGCTGTACAAGAAGGTTTACAATACCCCCATGTGCTCACCTGGGCAGTCAGTGTGGTGGGCTGCAGTAACTCTGTTGTTCTCTGGACTGGAGATAAATTGCAGAGACAAAGGAAATCTTAATTTCTGTGGTTTAAATAGTGGTTTAAAGGACTGTTCTTAAGGTGGATCAATGAAGTAATCTGTTTCAGGTAGAGATGAACAAAACCACCAACTCATATCCCTTTCTCAGTGCCCCTGACATCTTGGTGGGCCCGGGCAGACTGAGCACGCTTTGTGCTTACTGAGACTGGGTTGTGTTTGCTCTTTGCTGCTCTTTGTTTGGGAGGCAGTTTCCTTTAAGGCTGATTTACCAGAGCAACAGTGCATTGATGCACACATAAGCTTATTTTATAAGAGTAGAACTAAAAATCTGGGATTGCACAGAAAAGGGGAAAATTTCAAAATTCCTTCTGCTTCTGCCCCCCTAAATTTTGTAGACTAGGAAGTTTTGTAATGGTCTGTTAATAAGAATTGTCTTTCTAATTCTGGTTCTGGATCTAATTACCAAATTGAGGCAGCATTGTTGTCTATGCTACATGCAGTCTCCTACTTCTCTACAAGCTTATGGTCCAGTGGATGCCAACACAGAGCTGAAGCAAGTACTGCTTTCTTTTTTTTTTTTTTTCCTTTCTAAGCTGTGCTTCTGGGCTGTCCACAGCCACATGCATACAAATTCTGAGAGGAATGAAAAATTAGATAAAAAACATCCCTTACTGCTGGTAACACCAATTTGCTGTTTTTCCTTTGATGGTTATTGTCCTGTGGCATTTAACACTATCGTGTACTTTTGCCTTATGAACACTGGTTTGTGGAGTAGCAGTATTTGTCACAAAATAATGAAGCACAGCCTTCATGAACAAGGAGGGGTTTTTTGCAAGACTCTTGGCAGCAGTCTGGTAGGGAACTGGCCTTGCTAAAACTCAGCTTATGACAGAATATTCTCTTTGAAGCATAGCTACTCTAACATTTGGTATTCAGTGGCTCTGGGCACAGTACATCTAAAGGAGTTCATCCAATATTGATGGTCTTCTAGTAAAATCAGGAGGGGAAAAAAAATTCCTATTTCTTAAAGCTCATAGTTTTAACTTCTGTTCTTGTTACCTGATCTTGGTCTGAAAGGTCACAAGTGTTGAAGCTACAGCAGGGTAAACCGAAGCTTTAAAGAGCTGTGCTTTGTCTTCTGTAAATGCTACTTAATGTTGTATCTGACTTGCAGCCTTATGGAGAAAAGAATGAGCGTGTTTCTGAGAGCATTGCTCTGTATCGTAAATCAATATAATACTGTAGTGTCTGAAGGTATATTCAAGGCTGCTTTAGATCAGTCTTGTATGAGAGAACGTTGGCACCCAAAACCCATGACTGCTGCTGTGTTTGAATGTGGTTTTAAAAGCAGTAGTCCTGCCTCTCGTTTGGCCACAGAGAAAAAGGGTTTGGTTTCCTGAACTGACTGAGAATTAGTCTCTTTGGTTTATTTCTGTTGTCTCTTGCACCTCTGCCTTGGCATCCCCACACGGCTGCAAGTGCCGAGGCAATGCAGGACCACAGGAAGCTGGAAGGTGCAAGGAAAGGGATTGAGGCCTTTGGCAGCCCTGCTGTCCAGATCACTTTGGGCTGGTTGATGTTTCTGCCCTTAAGCTGTGTTTAGATGCCCACAGAGGATGAAATTGGTCCTTCTCAAGGAGTTACTGATTTCCAGGTGAGCCCCTGTAACTGGCTGTGTGGGGCAGTGCCAGACTGTCGCAAAGGAGACACTGCCTAAGCTGAGCTGATTCATTTGGCATTTTTCAAGAGGCTGTAACTTCCCAAGATGCAGTACCTTGCTGAGCAGACTTCAACCTGTATGAGCGAAAGCAGTTCCTAGAGGTGTTGGCAGCGTTGCCTGTATGTGCTGATGCAGAACAGCTGCCTGGGTACCAGAGGCCTTAACCAGCATTGCTGTCTGGTGTGGGGGTGTGATCCTGTGCTGCCGAGGTACCCACACACCACTAACTTTAAAGGTGCATCTGTGAGCTGCTTTGTGATTGTTTTCATGCAAAATGGTGCCAGCTACGCTGTATGTTCTGTGTGTTTATCTTTAAACCTATTAGACAGGATTTTGCATGGTGTGTCTGGGCAAGCCTCGCGCCTTTTTTTCCATGTACAAACTCATCTTGGATATCCGAGATAACAGGTTTATAATGAGGAAACACTGAAGCCATTCTTTGGTTTTAGAGATTCATTCAGGGTTCCTGGCTGAGGACGACAATAACAACAAGGTTGTAGTGTCGCAGTGCAAACAAATCTGGAAATAAGGCTTTAGTTTACTTTAAATTCTCATATGCCATGGAGAGAATGAGTAAAAGCAATTTCGTTTCTGATATTCTTTATTAGTTTTTCATACATAGTGTTGTGTAGAAACATTTGTATTTCAATTTATTTTATAGAAAAAGCTGCCCTTCATAATCTCTGTCAGCTTATTATGAATAGCAACTTCTGATCACAGAAGGCTATTAATTCCTAATTATCCGCTGGTGATTTACTTGTGCCTGAATTTAGCAATCCATTAGGAGGTGATTTATTTTTGAGAGAAATATGTAATGAAAAGTTTTAGGATTTGCTTTCCCTCACCCCCCTTTTGGCTTGCAGTGGAATTAGCTGATTGATTAGATTACAGGATTTATCCAAACCACACTCTGTGTGTGAGAGATTGTAGTTAAGTACCTTAAGAAAACCTGAAGCAAGACACAAATAGATGAAATAGGGGTTTTGATGGCAGTCTCTGAATTAGGCTAGTGGACTGAAAACTTTAGGCTAATGCTGTGTTTTGACACAACAGGGAGAGGTGAAAGCAAGACCTGAACTTCCCACTGCCAGTTCAACTGCACTGTTGTGTCTTGCCATCTTTACTTATGCTGAATGCAAGCATGAAAGAACAAACTTGTTTTGAAAATAGTTTTTCAAAAGCATGGGATTCCTCTAAAGCACTCACTTCTGTCCCCATGCTCCTTCCATGGGGTATAACACTGCGTAAATTTTGGGGAAAAAAAAAACACTCTTAACTTGCTTTCTCCTGTATCAGGAGCTCAACTGTTAATTGTGAGCATCACCTGGTTGACTTGATACTAGTCTTAAATTTGTGACTGTGGCTCAGCAGCTGAGCTGTGGTAGCTGTCTGGGGAGGCAGCTTTTGGTAATTTCAGTTACTGTCACTTGAGGTGGACAGGCTGGGAGGTTAAATCCAGTTCCTTCTGTTAACAGTTGTCTTTTCACACCTTATTCTATGACTTCAAGGCATAACATCACAGTTGGTACTTGAGGTACTGGAATATATTACTGTTTTTCTGGTGGTTTCACATGCACCAAATCAGACCTCTTTGCTGAGCTGTTCAGCTGAGAAGTTAATTAGTCATTAACAGAGTTAGTTTCTCTATTAGCTCGAGTTAGCTTTAGTGGGCTGTCTGGAAACTGACTGCTATAATGTGATTTTTGCAGAGCGAGTGGGCTCTGGCTGCTGTTTTTGACAGCAAAGAGCTGAGAGCAGGGGCAGCGTTTCCTGACGAATGCCCTCTGCTTGCGTGCTAGTTTGCCACTTTTAGCTCTACTTGAAGCAGTGACAGTCTATGGCACATTTGTCATGTCAGAGATTTTGTTAGTAATTGGCCCCAAGTCTGACAAGATAAATTACTCAGAGGAAGATGTCATTAAATAAGTATGGTTCAGAGTCTTTTGCTGTGTTGGACTCTGTCCCTAAGCAGAGCACGGGGTGTAGCACATCCTCACTGATGGCTGGTAGTGGCAGAACATACTGTTTATGCCCCATACAGGGAATATCCAGGGATCTGTTGGTACATGACTGGGAATGGAAGACACCTCCCCAGTTACTGCTGTCCTTCATGCCACACCTGGGAGGGCTGTGCCCTGGCCAGGCTTGTGCAAATTGTCCCTCTGCATTGCCATGACCCTTCCTCACTCCTGTAGGCAGCACAAAGGTTACTCCAAAGGTATCTGAGCCAGAAAGAGGCAGAAACAGAGACCTGGAAAGCGCAAGAAAGGCAGATCCAATATCTCTCAAGCAATCTTTGAGGTTCTCTTTGTTTTAACAGCATTTCTGGTCATGGAGCAATGGAGGTGCTGTGAGCCTGAGGCAGCACTGCTGGCCTATTCCCCTTAACATGAGCTTGGTTGTGTCTTGCACCAGGGCTGGGGAAGGCACCAGCACGAGACTGGTGAGGGAGGGTGATGCTGACAGAGGTTTCTTGAATCATTGCCTGTGTTTTGTTTTCTCTCCCTCCAGTGTTTCCAGAAACGTTAGCCATCCCCACTGGTGGCAGCTGCATGCCCCTTAGAGAAGAGTTTGCAGGTGTTTGGCCAGAAAGACAGGGTTGAGATGCAGAAACTGTCCTTTCACATAAGCTGTGCGTGTTCTTCACCAGACTTTGTCTTAATTGTGTTTAGCCTGTAAACGAACTGATGTAGTTTGGGCAGTTTGTATCCTGTCTTCTCACACCAAACTATGGTGGCAGGACACAATGGTCTGTGTTGACCTGGCTTGTCAGTGACAGTGGTGAGGAGCAGTAGGAGACGGCAACCAGGAGCAGGGTCCAGAGGTGCCAGCATGGTGCTGAGCCCAGCCCAGCAGGAGCTGGGCATGGAGAGTGCAGCTGGCTTGTTTTTCCCTCTGTGGAGAGGCTGTTTATCAAGATAAATAATGGCACGCTAGTTCAGGAGAGGGCACTCAATCAGCTATTTCTCCTTAGTTACAGATGTCTTTTCTTCAAAGCCGTGTACTCAGCAAAGCACACAGGCAGTGTAGCTGAAATAGCCACAGAGCAGCCATCCCGATTGATCACAAGGCTCCCAAACAAGGCATCATTTGTTTCCAGAGTCTGAGGAAGGTATTCAGTGAAAACCTGATGGCAGTACATTAAAAATTGCAGTTTATCTTTCAAGCATGCCTGGGGTTGCACAACATCAGCCCCACATGCAATCCACAACTGTAGCACAGCAGCAGTTCTGTCTCACCCATCACTTTCTGGTGGTTGGTAACTGCAAATAGCATATCTTATTTTGACAAAGGAAAGGACCTGACTGCGTATCAGAACCCTTACTAAAATCACGTATTTTAATAAATCTCATAATAAAAATCATTGAAAATATCTGGCGATCTCGTCTTCTCTCAGGACTGTATGAAACGTAACCTGACGATTGCTCTGCATCCTATGATGAGCACGTGATGAAGGAGAGTTGGGGGGATTCTAATGGGGCTTAATTGTCATTTGGTTTATAGTGAATTTCTTCAAAGTTCTTAAAGTTGGGAGTGCTTTAAAAAAATGTTCAGAAATGGTCAGGTAGGAACTATAGTCCTTAGCAAAGAGAATTTCAGTGGGAGCTCCTAGCATGATAATCCTCATTTTTAAGTCATTGCCCTCCATGTGTCCATCACTCTTTGACCATACTTTTTCCAAGGTAACTAACTCGAAATCTTAGGGATGATGCTGGATTCTGCTGTTTGCAAATGAATTAAGAGAGTTTTTTAAGGATGGGGAAGAAGCCTAAAATTTAGCCTGAACAACTTTGCATATGTTGGCCTTTTGAGCTGACAAATTCAAGTTGGGAAAAGATCAAATTTCATTAACAAAGGCATAACTAATCTGAGTTTGAAAAGTTCCAGTGCTACATCCTAACTTGCAGTTTAAGGTGTGAAATGTATGGCAGATACTCTGCTTTAATGGGCAAATTCATTTTTATTCCAGATTCAGACTCAGGGTGATTTATAGTGTGGTTTTGAAGGTGCTTAGCACAGGCCTAAGCGAAGTCTGTAAGCTGGCAATGAGCACTGCTGAGCCCTACAGCTCTGCAAAGTAATAAAGGAGAGAAGTATAAAGTGTATTTTTTTTTTTCCCCTGAGAAACAGAAATAAATGGTGGAATGAAGTATTTCTGTTGATTAATATTTCACCTTGAAATGGATTATGAAGAAACTGTGAATTATGTATTTTGATTCAATCCACTGCTGTTTAAAATATAATCTTGGTACAGTTTGTGGTTAGCACTGTGCATTTGAATTTTGTCTTTTTGGTTTTCCAGAACCCAAACTTAATTGCATCCGTGTACATGTGAATTGTATGTGTCAGTGCTGCATATTTTGGTGTACACCCTTAAATGTTTAACCAACTTTTTAGCTGATTTATATATTTAATGTCACTTAAATTTCTCAGGAGGCTTTATATTTTCAGCGAGGTGCCATAATCCCCTCCAACCACACAACCAACACTTTGATGTCAGCCTGGGAAATCAGCATCATTCCTGACCTTGGAGTTTGCAAGTGAAGTTTTTTTATGTTGAAAGCATCTGCAAGAGGTAGTGGGGCAGAGCTCTCAAGCAAATAGACCTTCATTTTGGGCAGGAGGGCATCAGCAGTGAGTGGATCTGCCTTGGAGAGCTGACCAGCTCAGACAGGCAGGATCAGGAGGAAATAGTATTATCTCCATTTTACTAAAGCTGAAGGAGATTAAGTGTATACGAGAAGTCTGAGGCAGAACTGACTATCAAATCTAGGTGTCCTGGTTCATTTACCTAGTTCCTCTAGCCAAAATTACCCTCTGGTAAGGCAAAACAGTAGAAAAGTTCATCCCACGGGCAATAAGACAGCATCTTTCCTTTGGGAGAACTGTGCATTATCCTCAGTGATAATAAAGACAGTTTAAAATGTTTCAGATTTAAAATAAACTTAAATGAACCACTGAAGTTCCTTGGCTTAGAAAGTTACTGCCACAGACCTTGTGTTCAATCACTGTCAGCAGAAAATGGATGGAAGTTGTAATGTGCAATCCAGTGGCAGGTATAAACACCAGTGCCAAAATCTCCTTTCTTGGAAGCATTTAAATCTTGTATATCTTTTCATTTTACATTAGTTATCCCTTGCTTTCCCAAGTTCCTAGGGTGTGCAGATGCAAACCCAGCCATTGTATTGTCTCTCTTATTAAAAGATTTTGTTTATTTTGATGTGTTACGAATTAATTTTAATGTTTTTTTTTTCAGTAGACAAACTATGAGTAGTTGGTAACAGAAACATCCCACTGAAACACCTATTTTCCCCATCTGCAACCTTACAGAAATAAACACAGAAATGGGTGCTTTTCTGGTTGATTACAACTCCTGCAACTCACTGCTGAACGCACACACTAATTAAAAGAAAATTGCTGTTGGTCCACAAGCTGTACAGCAGATGAGAAACTAAGCAAAACTGAGGTCAAAGGACTGAACAAACAGAACATCAAATGAAGATGGGCAGTTTCTTTGTGGTTAGAACGTGCTACTCAGAGTGGAGATCTGTTGATTCATAAATCTTGACAAATGTGCTTATTATGGTTCCAGTGTAATTAGAAACTTCTATATTGAAAAGAGCTGGTACCTAAATGCTGAGGAACATCTTGAGTGCTCAAACTGAGGAAACTTCAGACAGTTGGAATTATTGTGTTTTAAACTAAAAAAGAAATAGTAAGTAATTGGTTTTAATAAGGATCATAAGAAAAAGGACAAACACTGAGATCTGAAGAGAATCCTGGAAGACTATGAAATTCATCTGATTTTACTTAGTTTCTAATTTTGCAGCCCAGAATTTTCCAGTCTGTTTCCAGAGCCTCTTTTTTTTAGTAATCCAGTTTTCAAACATGTTGAACATCCTGCAGCCCTTACTGGCTTCGCTGAGAGCCACAGCTCTGAAAACGAAAATGTTTTGTTAGAGATAGAAGAGATCTAAACAAGAGAGAACATGGACTCCAGTGATCTGCTGAGGAAAGGCTGTGGTATATAAGAAGTATTGTACTTTCTTGGTGAGAGGCAGGCAATTGGATTTGAATAAAGAACACTCGTATTTTGGTGTATAAAACCAAAAAGCCCTTTGAAGGCGCTGGTAGCACATGTGACAACCTCAAAGTTTAGTCCTGTAAAGGGCCAGGAAGGGGGTTGGGGTTTGAAATCCGTGAGCTGCAGAAGATTCACTTGTAAAAGCACAAGTACTTTTCACTTCATACTTTGGCACATAATATCCTCCTTGCTGGCACTAATGATGTGGAGACATTTTTCTATCAAATGGTTTCTGACAGTTCAATTGCCAAAAATACTCAAGTGGCAGAATGCAACTGCAATTACTAACAGTGTGCTTGCCCCAGAGTCTGTAAATCCTCTCATAAAAGCCTAAAAAGCCCATTCACGTTCTCTAGAAATAGCAGCAATAACCATGGTAATAAGTTCTTCTCTTTGTTGCTGTGGTTCAGTTCTTTTCATGGGTAGGCTGCAAAAAAAACCATTTGATTTTTCTGTGGCTGCCTCTATTGTAAGGAGATGTTTCTGTTCTGCAGCAACAACAGCGCTACTGAAAGCTCTGCAGCAGCTTAGATTCCAGGTTTGGAAACTGAGCTGAGGGAAAGAAACTTAAAACCTGTTCCAGGCGAGGTTAAACCCAGTTGTGTGTTTGGGCTGTGTCCTGGAGGAGGGTGCTCAGGGGGAGGCATGCTGCCAAGAGGAGGGGGTATTTGGTAGGGATTTGGGTTCATCCAAAGCTGCCACCTGGTGACTTAGTGCACGTCATGTCCCTCCTCTACAACCACTGGCTGAACTTGATGACTTTTACCATCCTTGAGGTGTCTGTCTGCATACACACGGTGTGTGTTGTTTCTGCGTGCTCTGAGGTATTCCTTCGTTATTCTCCTGAGCTGTAGTGCAGTCCATGTGGAGGACACAGGATCTGGATATTCTTTCTGTGTAGAGTAGTTTTACTCTGTTTAATGTGGCCGAATGTGCTGTGATCCTGCAAAAATTGCTCCTGGGCAGATTTCTGCAGGGAGTGCTACTGACAATAATAAGGTCTATTAAGATGTAAGATATGTCCATAAAGTATATCATGAAGGACTGGGATACAGGAGGAGAATAAGAAGTAGTTAAGTGAGGCAGCTTGTCTGTGCCAAGTCGCTCGCATATGTGAGGGTTTGCAGCATTATGGCTCTAAATCTAGTACTTAGAGACTGCTATTGAGTCACACGGGCAGTCAGCTTTGATGCTTGTTAGAAGCAAGAAGCATGAATATAGACTTACTCTCCCTGTTATTAAAGATTATTTTATCCTATAAGATTGTTGTCATGGTATGGTGCTTGAACAATTTACAAATGTAGCTTCAGAGTATAAACGCCTTTGCTGCTGTAAGCTCTCCGAATCAGAAGCATTGAAGTTTTCAGCAGCTATTTATCAGAGCACTTGCAATGATACGAGCTTTTGTTTATTTAGCTTGAGTTTCTAGGACATTCCAAGAGATAAATACTGGAAATTGCTGTCATTGAACAAACTCTGAATTTATTTAAAAAAAACCACCCAACTTATTAACTTTCAGTGTTGTGAAATGTCTCAAGAATTTCTGTGGGTAAAAAAAGGGGACCAGCCCTCCCCCCCCTCCAGCTATGTTTGCTTTGCAATTACTATTTTATTAGAGGTTACCTCTGTGCTTGTAACTGTGCCTGTGAAGGTTTTGGGCACTGAGGCCAGCTGGCACAGAATGACCCACATCCATACCACTGAAAGTCTCTTAACCTACAAAACATTCCCATAGGACTCGAAACGGTGCCAACTGTCAAACTGTGCCTGGGATTGCATGGGAAAATTATAGTTGGCACAGGCCAAAATTGTGCTGGGGACCCTTCTAACAGCTTAATAGTATAGACAGTCATGTCCCAGGGCACAGGAGCATCCCTGGGCACTGCTGTGCTGGAACTTTGGGCACAGCTGGAGTCACAGGTACAGCTGCTAAATTAACTTTTTGGTGCTTTTCAGGCAGTGTATAAGTAGGGTTGCTTTGTTGCAGAGGGTGTCCCAGAATGACATAGCAGCTTTTGCTGTAAGGAAGATTTCATGTCACACTTTGAAGAATATTAGTGGGTTTTTGTTTTTTTTTTTCCTAAGTAACTTTAAAAATCTACCAGCAGCAGAGTCAGATTGGGCATCCTCTAACATTAAGCTCTAGTTCTTCACAACAGCAAAAATCATTAAATTGACAGAGAAGTTTCTGTAAGTCTTGAGTTTATTTAGTAAACAGAAATTACCCATAGATCACTAGGCAACAACAATGGTTTTTGTCAGTTAAACTACAACTAGATGTTGTGTGATGTCTGATCTTATTTTCTCCTCCATGCACTTCACCTTTTCCCCTCGACCAGCACTTAGACTCCAGCCTTGATTCTTTTCACATGAGAGCATCTGGATAGGGAAATTTTTTTAAGGCAAGACATTAGTGTAGTTTTTGGAAATATTTCTGCACTTGCTATGTAAATGACTTAACATTTCACGATGCAAAGTAAATCAGTTTTCTCATGTTGCTTGGGTTTAATCATTTTTGATTCTTGGTTAGCATATTTCTTAGCCGAAGCCTGAATTTTTTATTCTGCATTTGTCAATGATGCAACAATCACCTCGTTATGTAGGATGAAGAACTATGTGTGTGGAATTTGGGCTGAGCTATAAGCTTCTAGGAGAGCAAGAAGCTATTAAGACATCCTGAGACCGTACATAATACAATGTCCTATATTGGGCTCTCTGACAGAGCTGTGTTAATTTATCTCTGTTCTAGCAGATGACAGCTCTGCTCTTCCCATCCCGGGCTTCTCCAAAGCAGCAGAATATTATTTATTTTTCAAGTATATCAAGTAATAGTTTTTTTCAAAGTCTTCCTAGCCAGGGTCTCACAGACTTTGCTGTTATGGTTTATTCTAATTTGAATTGACGATCGATACCAAATATCAAAAAAAGTGTGTCTCGTAGCAAAACCTAAGGGTGTGGATAAGTGGAAACAATTTAAAATGAGTCATATCACAGTTAGTCCAATGACTTAGATGTGACTCTAATCTTGGTTTCCCAGGAACTTGGTTTCTTTGCCTTTTTTCAGGTTGCAGAAGAGCAAATCTTTCAGAAGTAGATCTTCTGGATAATGCATCTGTCACATTACAGCCTTTGTATTTTCTAGGGTGTACCATGATTTTCTTCTTTCATAAATTTTCATCACGTGATGGGTATGTGATGAAAACTCTGAGATCCAGAAAAGTCACCAGTGAACAAAACAATGCCAATAAATTCAGCTTGGAAGATTATTCTGTTTATTCACAGCCTGTGATTCTTTTGTGAAATGAATGTCTAAACAAGACTAATTATTAAATGCAGACTGAAGATCCCTGATGACTTGTTTAAGGTGAAATCTTTACTGGGGAAGGGGAAAAGTAACTTTCCATTACCGACCAAGAATACTGATGTGCTCCTCATCATCTTTATTTCATCCAGTCTGCAGTTCAAAAAGTTGTATTCGGTGGGTAGAATCTGCAGAATTTAGCACATTTGAGTTCCTTATTCCAAGTGGCTTTAGCAGTATTTAAGTCCAGCTTTGCAATGAGTTTATGTGTATTAAAATGAAAATTAAAAGATTTTTAGATAATGACTCTAATGAAAAAGTATTGCCAAGAAGCTATCAAAGAGATCAAATGTGCTTAGAAGTGCCATGAAAAGAATATTAAATAGAATAGCGGTGCATGTGCAATGGCAGCCCAGACTCAAACTGTGGTGCTTTTGCTTGTGTAAATGGGTGCCATTGCAGTAAAACTTTTACAGTCTGACGTTAACCTGCTTACCCAGAAAATGTAAAGCGTTTTTTACCTCTTGGCTTTTGGAAAAGGTAAAAAAAGGTTTTGGAAAAACAGTGGTTCTTCTCTTGCAACTGGTAGTGAATTGGACTGACAACCAAATCATTCCCAGCCGTGCTTCAGGAGGACAAAGCCCCTTGCCTACAATAAAGTGAAAGAAATGTGGGAAACTGAGCATTTGCCCTCCAGAAGTTGACAGTTTGCATTACAGAAAAACACTGGTGCTCATTTTATTGAAGGTTGTTACGAGTAAAAAAAGTCCTTGAGGCAGTTGAACTGTGAATCAATATCTTCAAAGAGTTTGGATCTGTCTTGGCCTGTTGATACTTTGAGAATGACCAAATTTGTTTTAGTAAAGGAGAGGGGATGGATGCCTTTCCTTTAAAAATGCCATGCATTTCTTCTTTCCTGTGTTCAGACAACATGGAGTTATACAAGTGCTCGGGTTAACAACAGTGTAGCAGTGCCAGTGTATTAAATATGACTTCTTGATAACTGTTACAAGTTCTTGTGTGACCAAAGCAGGCGCCTGAACCACCTAGAGCTTCTCATCGGTGTGGCAAGAAAGATAAATGCGCAGAAATATTGACTTTGCAGTGAATGTCTCTGGCTGTATTTTCTGTATGGTGCCATATCCCCTCTTACCAATGAGGCAGATGGAAAGTAATACCTGCCCAGTCATGTAGAGGGGGGAAATTACGATTTTGATGCCTTTTTGGGGAGTATTTTAGTGTGCTCTACTTATGTGAATTTCCTGGTTTTTTACTTTGCCACTGGTCGCTTTTATTTAGTTACCCATCCAGCCAAGCAAAACCTGGGGTTGTGTGAAAAAAAAGGCATAATCTGTACCTGAATTGGTTCCCTACCCTTACCAGACACGTGCCTCTCTGCACATTTTCCTAGTTAGCTGCAGGCTAAACCTGGTTACAGTGTGGGGGGGTGGGGTTGGAATCCCATCCCAGGGTGACAGCTCTGTTTGACCTTGAGACCCCCAAGTTTGTTTGGCTTTCAATCACAGAATCATAGAATATGCTGAGTTGGAAGGGACTCATCAAGATCATCAAGTCCAACTCCTGGCCCTGCAGAGGACACTTCAAGGATCCCACCATGTGCCCAAGAGTGTTGTCCAAATGCTTCTTGAACTTGGGCTCGGTGCTGTGTCCACTGCCCCGGGGAGCCTGTTCCAGTGCCCAGCCACCCTCTGGGTGAAAAACCTTTTCCTGATATGCAACCTAAACATTCCCTGACTCAACCTCATGCCATTTTCTTGGGCCCCATCAGTGATCATGAGAGTGAAGAGATCAGTTCTTGCCCCTTCAATTCCTGTTGTGAGGATGTTGAAGACCACGGTGAGGCCTTCCCTCAGTCTCCTCTTTTCCAGGCTGAGCAGACCAAGTGACCTCAACCGCTCCTCATACAGCCCCTACAGAGCCTTCACTATCCTCATGGCCCTCCTTTGGATGTTCTCTAATAGCTTAATGTCTTTTTTTTTATAGTGTGGTGCCCAAAACTGCCCCCAGATTTCAGGGTGAGGCTGCACTGGTGCAGAGCAGAGCTGAACAATCCCCTCCCTTGACCAGCTGATGCTTTGCCTGATGCCCCCCAGGACACGGTGCACACATGAGAAATCTCAAACTGACAGTTGAAAGTCAAGTTCATGCCACAGCACCAATTCCCTGCTGCTCTTCGCTGAGTGGTTTCATAGCTGCCCTTTGTATTCAATTTCTTCCAAATGAGCTCCATTTGTTGAGAGATTTTGAGATTTTCATGGTTGCTCTGTGCATGTCAATGCACAGTTCTAGTCTTTGGCCTTGATATAATTTTTAGCATAATGAATCATTTTAGTGCTGTGTGATAAAAACCACACTGAGAGGACGGGATCTAAATAGAAGAATGTGTTCACAAAATGTTTCAGAGCTGATCTGTACTCTCAGCAGGCACTGAGTGCTCTCTGTGATCACTGCTGGCCCTGCTGCTGACTGCAAGGGCTCTTCCAGGGCCAGGAGTGTAAAAGCACTTGGGTTGGGCAATTGAGTGGCCTCTGGTGGTCTGTTTTCTCCTCCTCTTCTGTCTGCATGCATTCCACATGTCCTGAATCAAAATTTTTCATGCATAGACTGATGAGTGCTTCCCTGCCCTGCATGTAAGAATACATTGCATTAATGTCCACAATGTGTGTTACAGACATGATTTCCTAACAGGTTATAGCCACAGTGTACTTTCAGATGCTCGTGTATATATATATATTTAAAAGACTGGATCTTAACATAGTGATGTTATGAGGTGTTTTTGATCACTGAAGTAACAGATGTGACTTGAATCCTGCAATTGGGGAAAAAAGTTTCAAACTCTTGTTAGTAATTTTCTGTGTCCTTTTATTAAAGGCATTTTTACTGCAGCTAATAAGGAACTCAAGATGTTCTCAGATCTCGAATAAGTTACAATGAAGAAGATAGAAGCTTTTCAACCATTTTAACCATCTTCTCTAACAGTGGCTGGGATACATTCTTCCTTTATGTCTCAGCCAGTTTGTATGGTCTGCTGTTTCGTGTTGCTACAGCAGACTTTTTTTGCTTTCTCGTCGTTGTTTTATTAGATGGTTCTACTTTGAGTTGCTTTTAATTTCAGAGATGCTATTCGGCACGAAAGCTGTGGTCCCAGAATCGTGCTCTCTTTACAGCAAAACTGATGGGAAATAATTTTGTTCTGCACTTTACATATGGTAATAACAGTAACTCTTGGCATTTGCTCTTTGTGGTTATTTTAGGTTCTGTACAGCAAAGCAAACAGGCTGTGGGGTCTGGTACTGGCCTCTAATGGAACCATTAAACTGCTTGTGCACAGTCACATGAGGATGTACAGCAGTGTTTATTTGGGTTTCCCAATATCCTTCTTGTTTCTGAAATGTCTGATTTTTTTTTTTTTTGAGAAGTTAGAACAGATGCAAATCTGTGCCCAAAATAAGCTTCTATCCTTAAGAAGAAGAAGAAAAGGATGTAACCGTGTGCATGTAGCATGCATGTATCTGTGTATTTGTATTGTGGATATTGCCACTGGTATCGTAGCAGGCTCAGGGTGCTTGGTACTGCAGGAATGATGCTGGAAGATAGCTGATAGTTCATTGAACTTCTCAACTGAGCAGGCAGGAGGGTTGGGTAAAGAAAAGAAAGGCACAATAAGGTTAAAAGTGGGATAACTTATATGTGGGGTATTTGAAAAAATATCCAGTCTCTTTTACACACCCCTCCCCCCCCCCCAAAAAAAAAAAAGAGAGAGAGAAAAGGAGAAGGAAAAAATATTTAGGAAAAAAGTGTCCTTTCTGTTTGAAGCTTGTCTGTCCTCATGTACTTCGGTGGTCACTGTGGACTTAAACAGCAAGAATTACTTTTTTTCTGAGTTGTGGACCATTATATCCTTTATTGGCAATGGGAACACGACATTTGAACCCTACAGTACAAGGAGACTCTGTGGTCCCAGAAGGGTCCATGAGAATAGAAATCACTCACTTAGCAGGCTGGAGCTTTCCAGAAAGCAGCAGGCTGAAGGGCACACTCAAACCCCTGACGAGCCTCAGTGTAGTTAAGAAGTTTATCCACTGGTTTTTCTTGCCACTCTTCTCTGTCTAAACTGAATAAAAAACCCCCCAACCTTGTCTTCCTAAAATGCTGTCCATTCAGTTTTATATTTCTGAAATATTTTCTCAATGAAATTATGGAAGTGATGACAAGCCGTGCTGTTTTCATCTTTTCTCCTTTCTGTTCCCCCACAACACTGTGACACATACCATATTTGAAGTCAAACTGCAAAAAAAAAAAAAATGTTCCCTGTGATATTTAATTGCAAATCCATTGTGAAATCAGGAATTTGCTTAATATCAAGGCTGCTGCTTTGGTTAGGTGGAGGACTTGGAAGAGGAAGGCGTTGGGTACAATTTCCATTTTCAGGGCACATAATCCTCAGAATGGCATTTAACAGGAGCTGAAGGGTTGGCGGTGAGTTTACTTGCACGGAACTATTTCAGTCATTTCTAGTGATTTACCAGGAAGGAAAAACCAAGGTGGAGTTGGCAAGCTTTATACAGTTTGAAGCTGTAAAATGCAAAAGAGGAGAAAATCCATTGTGAGGAATTACAAGGAAAAAGTTGTAGAAGACACCATCTGGAGACATGTGATTTCCTGGTGCTGACAACCACAGCAGGCTGCTGTCTTCATCGCAGGCAGCTTACACCGGTGCTTTGCCTCTCCTCTAGCTTATGCAGACGTAACTCCTTTGACATTAATAAGTTCCTGGAAAAACTGATAGAAGAACTGAACTAAAACCTGTCAGGCGTCTCTTTCTGGCTTCCCCTTGAACACCTGCAGTCCTCTCTCACGTTTTATTCTCTTTACCGAGGGAACTAAACATGACCTCAAATAAATGAGTTAGTAGTTTTGTGTATGTTTGCATGTGTGCCTTTAACACTTCCAGGTTAGTTCTTTTTGTCAGCCAAGTCAAGTCAACCTTCTCCTGATATTTTTGCAGTTCTTCCTGTTGTATGAGCTGTAATGCTTGCAGTGTGGAACAGATTTTTCTTTAAGCAATCTGGCTGAAGCAAAAGGTGAATTCTTATTGAAACAGGTTGTTGAAGGGATGCAGAAGTGTTCAAAAGCTTCTATTGAATGTATGCTGTTGGGCACCAGGAGAATCCCTAATCCATTTGTTTTCTGTTCATAAGAAGATCAAAACAATTTGTTGCATTGCTTAGGGACATTGAAATGTTTCAGAGAAAAATTTATATGTGCGTACAGAGAGAGAGAAAGAGAGCTAAAGAAGTCAGTGGGTTGAGAGAAGCATACAGTTTGTTTAACCTGCGTTAATTTGCCCATGTAATAAAGCTAGTGGGAGTAATGACCTGTGCTTTGTGGGTTGCTGTGGTGCTCTGCTCCATGTACTTCTATAAAAAGTATTCAAGCACAGAATTATTCATGGCTGCTGGACATTAAAGCTGCTCAAATCCTTTCAAAATTAAACCTGGTGGTCAAAATACCAATGTCTTAACCAGATCAATGACTTTCAAAATTAAATACAAGTACTTCCTTTTGCTTTGGCATGGATATACTTGTTTAGTGTATCATAACTCTAGTAACCTAAAAATAACTGCATTTTTTGGGGGATGCAATGTAAGTTTCCTTAGAAACAAATTTAAATATGATATTTCATAGGTAAGCAGTGACATAAATGTATTTCATAGGTAAGCAATGGCAGCATTATTTGATATGCAGTGCTCGTTTTTGTACAGATGACTTGTTTCTACTCTGCATCTTCCACTGAGATATGCATATAAGCAGCCCTTTTGTGTGCCTTATTTCTCAGTTAAATTCTACAAAATCTCTTTGCTACTTTGCCTGGAAAGATAAAGGCAATCTCCGGCAGGAAATCTTAATTCAAATTATAAGATGCATATTTCTGGCTTCCTTTTCAGTAATGTCTGATTTGGTTTTCTTCGTGTTAATGAGTTCCTTAGATCTACCTTTTGATGGAAAAACGCAATGTAAAGAGAGAAATGTTGCTACAAGAACACTGCAGTAATTGTAGCTCTGGTGTCCTGAACTTCGTTCTCCCCTTCACGTTTTGACCCTGTGTCAATAGGTTACTGTTGTATTTGCATTTTGACAAATTTCTACTCTATTTTCACTTCGTGCAAATGAATTGTCATAGCCGTGAATGCTTTACATAAATAGCTTATCATCGCATTAAGCTCTGCTTTGTAGCTATCACACTGGAGTGTCTGTGTTCTTCAGCCCTTCTGTTCAGTAGACACTAATCTGCTATGCTGTATGATTTGATCATTTATCAGATAGGCTTTGCTCTTGGTTTACCTCAGTCAGCTTGACTGCATTCTCAGTTGTATTGTGTTCGGCTGTTAATTCCACTTTTTTTTTTTTTCCGGTCGTTTTCGTATTTTTCTTGCCTTTATTTTTAAATTTGTTTTTTAGATGGATATTTTTGAGTGGTCTTATTCTTTGATTGTAGCAAGTAGCATTGTATGTATACAGGTATTGATTGTTATTTGAAGTGCTCAGGTGGGAATGTCCAGTGTCGACCAATAAACAGAAGATATTTGTGTTTCTGCAGATGCTGTTGGGTGTTTTTCACAGTTTGGAAATAAAGTAGGAGGATTTCTGTATATGAACTCTTGCACAGGTGGTGGTGACTTGGAGTTTTTTAAGCTTGTGTGAGATGGGCAGAAGGACAGGGTGGAGTTTTCCAGAAGAGCTGCTGGCTGTGGAAGGAAAGGCTCAGGGCTCTGCTCCTCCTGAGTGCAGTGCTGGTGCTATGGGGGAGGCCGGTGCTGGACAGACCACTGCAAACTCTGAGCGCCATGAACTGGTGCTGAGAGGAGCCTCAGATCCCATCCACTCACCTCCTATTGGGTTTGAGTGGAGTGCGCTGGTGGGGGTGATTAGCACCTAATTCACACTCTTCTGTCGTTAATTGCAGAAGTTTCCTCAAAATTCTAATACCTTTCCAACCCACGTCTTACTTTTAATCTCTAATTCTACATAATGAATATACTGGAGAGGATTCCTTTGGTCAGAGGAGGCTGTGGCTCCTTGGCTGTAGGGGATGTGCTAACACAGGGTGTTCCTGCCCCAGGTGGGATTATCCTAACGGTGACACAATGTGTGCACAGGGCTGTGTCTTCCTTTTGCCTTGTCCTTCAGTGAATCTAGGCTGCAACAGAAACACTGGGATGATGAATGTTTTCGTATTCTGAGCACCGCTTAGGTGGGCACGAAGTTAATCCACTTGATTGAATTTGCAGCTGCTAAAGCAGAATTATGTATCTGGGGATTTTGCAAAGTAGTTAAAACAAACTAAAAGAAGCCTAGAGAGGAAGAACTATGATGCAGTTGTTTAGATGTAAAATGGCCTTAAAATAATCATGGCATAAAACAGTATTAGGGTAAAATGATTTTTTTTATCATCATTGCTGTGTCTATATTTGACCCCTGATTCCACAAGGGCCAAGTCAAACCTGAAACATTTGCTTCACTTTCTTAAGGGGTGCAAGATGCTATAGGGACACATATGCCCTAGTCCATTTTTGTTTTGCATCAAAAGTAAATCAAAAAGGAGTTATATTGATAAGCTGCACAAATTCCTTGTTTCTGTGTTTTCAGGTAACTTATATGTCTCTTCCTGAAACAAAGATTTTTTTTTTTTTTTTTTGGTCAATATAGCTTGACATATCAGCACAAACTTGGAAACCAATCTTCTTCTAATTGATATTTCTCTTTCTTGATTTTTGTTTATTCTTTAAAATTTCTAACAGTGTGTATGAAGCCCCCAAAAAAGTCCCACCCTGTTCCTCTTCTTATTCAAAAACAGGGAGAATAAACCTTTTTGTTCTCCCATCACACTAAGGAGAAATCCTAACAGTTACTTGCTTTTCCTCGCCCACCACAGTATATGGAGCCNCCCCCTTTTTTTTTTCCAGACCTGGAAAGGTCAGCGCTGATACAGCAGGATGAAACTGCAGACGAATTAAACCATATAGCATTGCATTTAAGTGCTGTCTTTTTCGTTCCCTGTTGATACTTTTGGAATCACTCTGAACCCATCAGGCCATGCATTATGATTGCTTTAATTTAAAATCAGCACACTAAGCTCCCTTTGATTTCTACCTAGGAAGGAGTCACTGTGCACTGATCACCATTCAACACTTTCTCTTTTTTCCCATCTCCTCCCGGGATACATCCACCTTTTTCCTCCAATATGCTGAATTCTCTGGCTATTACGATGCAAATGAGGTAAATGAGAGAAAAGGCTCCTGCTGCCTCTACTTTCACACTGACATGAGAACATGTTGTAGGTGACAAAGGTGTCGTACAAAGAACTTTAAAAACAGTGGCATAGCCTGGCACACTGTTCTAAGCAGGAAACATTTTAAAACTTTTGAGCAAATGATGTAAAAGGAAATTGGAGGAAAAGGTGGTGTGTTTGAACACTGGGAATGCAGGGAGTCTAGTCTGCAAAAGGTTGATGTCTGTTTTCTTCTTGCTGCTTGGAGAAACAAGAACAGTTGAATGGGATATAATTCACTAGTCTGCTGTGGCATGTTAAGCACATGGGCAAAAGAAAACTCCCAAGTCCTTTCTCTTTAAATTGCAGGGAGAACACATCAATATTCATTTTGCTCTGTTCTATCATCTCATGTTTCCACCCTCCAGATGATAATTAAGACAATAGAAGATAAGATTTTTTACTGTATGAAATTGCATTCAAGCCTTTACAAATAAGAGATTATTTTGTCCAGTAAACAAAACATAATCATCCTGGCACCCATAGGAAGGAGAGCCCAAAATAGAAACACTACTTTTTATAGGTCATGTGAAATGTCACCATCTCTTTCATTATCTATACTGTTTGGATGAAAAAGAACTGATGAATTTAAAAGAACCTTGGCTTATTTGCTAACAAGGTTATTTTCTCATTGATTGCTGGGAAGTCTAGTTCCTTTGCAAAGGGTTGCAAATTATGAGTAAAATCAATTGCCAGCCTGTGTAGATGCATCTGCCCCTTGTGTGCTGGCAGTGTGGGCTCGTGTGTACGTGGTGTTTGTACAGCAGCTGTGGGTGTATCTTGCTTGAGTGGAATTTCTGAGTCTGAGCACAGGTGGAAAGGCAGGACCGGGGGAGCATTGCAGCACAAAAGGACCACTCTCCTAAACTCCTTTTAAAAGCTTGATTGTCAAACAGGCTGTGTCTGAAAGGAAAAACCAAAACCAAAGAAATGTAGAATTAGACCAATTAATTAATATTTAGGCATACAATTTTAAAACTCCCTGAATAGAAGTTTGAGAAAACACATGTCAAAGGCAGTGGATTCACCATGCCAGCCTTGCTGGACTCACTAAGAAACAGCAACAGAGTTTATTTCTAGAAACCTGAGGGTTTTGCCATGGGGCTTGTTAGCCGGGGAGTGTGAGTGCATAAAACTGGGGACAACAGTGCAGAGCTCCTGTCTGGAGGAGACTTGGGATTTTGAGTCCCCTCTGTGAACTGTTTATCTGTGGACCCAGGATGCCTGTTGTGCATTAAGCTCTATTCTATTTAAAAACCCACCTGTCTTCCCAAGTTCCTCCTTTATTCATCTATGCTGGTTCAGGCTCTAAAAGTGGGACAGTGGGACTGTGTTCAGGCAGGAACAGTGCATTATTCTGGATTGCTCCTTTGATAAATAGCTATTCCTTTTGCATGCCATAGGTCTGACATCTTCTCTTGCCAAGCTGGGAGGTTCTGACCCAGAGTCCTTTTAAGTCAGCAGAAAAGCTCCTGATGACTGAATGAGTGGAGGTGGAGCTTTAGGAAGTCCCAAAGTAACATAAAAGCAGAAAGCACAGTGACATTCACTCAGCAGAAATGTGAGGCCCATGCTGTGCTTCCTTGCATCTCTTGCTAGGTTAGTTTAGACCTCTACAACTTGTTGTTCTCCTCTGGTTGTAGATGGAGTACAAGAGGCTTCGGTGTGCCTGTGTTACTTAAAAAAAGTCTTTCAGCTTTGCAGAAATTCCAGGGCTTTGACTGTGCACTCCCAAAAGTGAGAGAAGCATAAAATGAATTTGAGGATAAGCTGATTAGAGCTTTCCATTTCAGAGTCAGAGACCTCCATCCAAATGCATTTGATTAAATGGGGCTGAAAAATGTTTGTTAGCAAACCAACCGAGAGAGTATAAAGAGAGCTCTCAAAAATTAAAGAATAAAAACTTGAGGAAGAATTAGTATTTGGACAATTAATGCTGATTTTTATTGCTTTCTATTGCCTCCCTTGTCATCTTTAGCTGGGTCATTGGAACACTTATCAAAATAATTTAAAAAATATAGTGGCTGTTGGTTTTAATGGCAATGACAGTAAAGCTGATGATTGAGCATGAAGATTCCCTGGCAGAATTGCCAATTGCTTAGAACCATGTGAGTCTGGAGAGCCAACACTTACCGGCAAAAATGGGCATAAAGTATGGTCAGGTCTACTTGTGTCCTGCAAAATGGGAGAAATCCCGTGATGCCAAAGGCATCAGGAAAGCCTGATTAAACATTTCATCTCTGCTTTTCCTGTTAATCTTTCACAAAAGCCCTTCATTGCAGATATGCAAGAAAGCCACCAAGTCTGTTGCTGGACAGAGTAATGTTATGGGAATGAAACCAGTGTTTCCTTCCACTTTGACTTCTGGAGACTGTTATTTTGACCACTTCTGGTCTTGTATTTTCCAGTTAATTGTTTTTAGGGTGAGATGCCTGCAGCTAAGTAGAGCTGGCCAAAAGGGCCTGTATTTCCTTTTCTACAAAACCAGAATCCGTGAAACTTCATTCTGGAGGTACCAATTTTTTGTGTTTTCAAAACTGCACTGGTGCTTTGGTTCTCTTTTTGTTGGCAGTGTGAAGATCAAGCCTGGGTATTGATAGCCTTTCTTAAGACACCTCCTTGAGACTGGTGTGCTAATTCTTATTCCTGCTGTGTGCGTTGTCTAAAGATTGTAAGAAGGGGAGAGACGGGAATAAGGGCTTGAGTGACGAGCTTGGCAACATGAACCAGTGGGCAGGAGTAAGGCATGACTGGAAAAGGCACCATCAGAGCTATGTCCGATTTCTGCAGAAATGTCAAGTTCTTGAGAAATCTCTTCATTTTTGACAAATGCCACTTTGTGATCAAAAGCATTCCATGGAAAATGTCTAGCCCGAGTTAAGCATTTCTCTCTTTATTCCAATATTCTGTTTTTCACCAAAAGAGACCATGTCTTTTTGATTCTGTTGCAGAACTGCTCTGCTTTAAATCTAAAGGAGCAACTTTGTATGCTGTTTATTTGTAATTAAAATTCTTATGCCCAAAAATGTGTTTTCCATTAAAAATTCCTGCACTAATAAGTCTAAATCTTGTAGCTATTGTCTCTGGAAATGCATGTTTTGCTATATGCCACGTATAAACATTTATTTCCTGTTCGAGAAAATGTGGTTTTTACCATCTGTAATATTCATATTTGT
>VXAY01003228.1:3027798-3051650 GCA_013399855.1 Oxyruncus cristatus | reverse complement strand
TTTTTTTTTATTGCCAAACTTGCTTTATATGAGGTATTAAATTTATGTTGGAGACCAAAGCTATTCAAGTTACTTGGTTTTTTGTTTCTAAGGTGAGTTTTTTGATATTTTAGACGTTGTCATTGACTAGCCTTTAATGTGGAGGTTACAGAAGAGAAGGGTTGCTCTGTGTGGAAGAGACAGTCTTGAGAGTCAGAACTTTTTTTTTACATGACTGTGTGTGGAACAGTGAACAGTAATGTTGCCCTCGTTCACTCTTAGTTTTGAATTTTGCCAATAAGGTATAGTAGTACTTTATTAAAACCCATAACAAACTGGATTGCCATAGTTCTTGCTTGCTTCAGCCAACTCATTCATTCTGTCAGTGCTGTAAAATCTTATTTTAGAACTTCAGTCCCATTTCCTGCACAAAAGGGAGGCCCACAATGCTGTGTATTGAATTGCTTTTACAACAGAATAGTCATGTTAACGCTTTCCTTTTACCACTGAGGTTTTCTCAACTTGTGTAGGTTCTTGGTCAGCTGAGCAATTGAAAAGATTCAGCTCATGGCATTATTTTGCTCTGAACTCTTTTAAATTCCCCTTCTTCGAGATACTTTACCTGACTGTTCAACACTATCTTCCTAAATTACATTTCCGAGTAATAGCTCAGGACATTATAGAACTAGTTTGAATCAATTTCTCTTTAAACTTGAACACGTTTTTTCAAGAAAAACATTCAGTCTTGATCTAACGTTTTCCAGGGACGGATAATATCCTCCAGCCCTCAGGAGACACTTCTAATGGTAAAATAAAAATAAAACAAAAGTATTTGCAGTTAGAATAATTAAACAGAACTAGTCCAGCTGCTTAGATCTTGCTTTCCCTTCGTCTACAAGACAAAATTAAAAAAAGCTGCAGTCACTTTTCCTATAAGCCAGGTTGTTTTTTAAACCAGTGTGACCTTCTTATTCCATTTTTGTGGCTTCTTGTGCCTCTTGTAAAGTGTGCTTCAACAGCTCACAACTGTTATACATGTTTTTCCATTTAAATGTTTGGGGTTTTTTTTCCCAACAGATTGAGCTCATAATTATTTTCAGCTTTGAGAGCTTGACTTTCTAAATCACAAAGCATTGTTGCCTGTGTGCTTCTTTTCCGTACGGTACGCTTGTAGTTTGGTGTCTATTCTATGTGTACACAAATGTGTAATTACATTTAAAATAGGAAAAAGAAAAAAGCAGGTCCCTCTGAGGTTAAGTTTAGTTGTGCTCTTTAAAAACAGTGTAGTAGGAGCAGGACCTTTACTTGCTACAGCAAGACCACAACAAGTCTTGTTTCTGATTCTTTTTCTTCGAAAACCTTGTTTCTGGGAAATTGCTGGAGCAAGTTGGAAAAGTAACCTCTAGCCCTCTGTGAATGGGTATATTGCAGAGGAAAAAAATAATTTCCTTTTCTTTGGTGAGACACTGGTGCACCTGAGCCTGTATCATCCAGCCACACTAGAGAACTGGCCAAAGCAGTGGGCACGTGCTTTGGGCAAATCTTCAGATGGACACGTTATGATTTTTAGCTGGTTTCTTCCAAGAAGGCCACATTGTGTAAGTGATAGAGATAGATTTGTGAGGGGGAAAAAAAAAATTAAAAAAGCAGCATCAAAATTCTAGTGTTCTGACAATATCTGCATATAGTGTGTGTTTATGGCCTGACGGTCACAGGTTCTCAGCATTAGATTTTATGTATTCAGTACCTCTGGAAATGAGGCTGTTAATATTGACATGTGCCCCAGAGCCCGTGAGGTCAGAGCAAAAAACTGCAATACTGTGATTAGTATTCAGAGGTGACCTGGCTGGGCAACAGGAGTTTGTCCCTCTAGCAATCAAGGAGGAAGAATGACTTGACTGCTGAAGGAGCTTGAGGTTTAAAAAAGAGCAGCAAAACCTACTATCCATGCTTAAATTATGGAGAACGGCAAACAAAAAAGTCAAAGAATACAAATAGCTACGTAAAATTCCCCAATTCTGGCATATGTGTCACTTTTTCCCCATTTTTCTGGAAGAACTAAATGCTGTATTTAGGGAATGGGTTTCAGATTTTGCAAATATTTTCCTAGTGCCATTCTAGAAAATGAGTTTGTTGGCATATTGTTATGTGGGGCTTGTTCTGCTAAAGCATTGTAATGCCGTCTGTTTCTCAAGCTGATTTGGCTTTTACAGCTCAAATATTATATCCTACTTTGAGAACATATGGTAACTCCTTTCAGGAGACGTACAGAGATATGCATCTCATTTCCAGGAACGGGTCGTTTCCTTGGAATGAAAGACTGCAAGTGCCTTTCATCTTGATTTTCCTTTTCTTACTGTTCTAGCTAGACTTTCTTCCTCACCCCGTACCCTACTTCTGCTGCCTCCCATAAGCCCTCCCTGCATCCCAGGAAAAGCAAGGCTTGCTGGCAGCTTAAGTCAGAGTAAAGGAAAAGAAACAACGCTCCCTTTTCCAGGTTGCTTCACACAACACAGTTGTACAGAGTAGGTGTCGGTGACAAACGCTGCCGTGTGGCTCCCAGGCAGGCTGTGCTCTCCTGATGAGGTATGACCGGAAGGTTGGGTTGCTCCCACAGCCTGCGCTGTGTTCATTGATGGAGAGGCTCAGCGCAGACGGGCCATGAGCCGCTCAGCCTCAGTCTTTCAGAGCCGCTCATGGAAAGAGGCTGCATCCCGTGGCACTTCCTCACAATGGCTGCATTCTGCATTCACTTCAGTTGTGTAGGAGGGTTTTTTTTATTTTCTTTCCTTTTTTTTTTTAAAAAAAAAAAAAAAGCCTACGTGGCAACATCAACGCTTCTTGCCACTATTGACCGCTCTGTACTCCTCATTGCTCTTCCCTGCTGGAACACGCAGCGCAAAATGCCCCAACACAGCAGTGTCTTTGTGTGCAAGAGAGAAAGCCTTCCTCAGAGGAATGTGTCTGCTTCTCTAAGTTCACCTCTGGGTCTGGCTTTCTGTAAAGTTTTGCAGAGCTGAGGCTTTGCTCGGGGCACTTGGTTTAAGGTCACTGCCAAGAGGAAGCATTTATGGACACAGCTTTAATGTTACAGCTTGATTGTCAGTCAATTAACTCCGGTCCAACACTGATCTGGCCACAGAACTGTGTAAAGTATTTAGCATGATGCTAGTCCAAATTTCATTGAAAACAGGTCTAGAGAATGTTGCATTACTTTGTTCTTTGCACACCTACCTCCCTGAGCTTTCCTGTGAAAACACTGATCAGTGTTAATGTTAATATTAATGGCTGTTAATCGGTATTATAGAAAAATCTCCAAGGTAAAACATCTTATTAGGAAAATATTCCGCATTTGTCATTCCAGCAGGTCTCTTCTCTCACCTTGGCTCACCTTGCTCTCTACTGGCATTCCCAGAGACTACCTGACAGTCTGGATTCTCTCCTTGTTGTGTGTCTATGGATTCCTCAAAGTGCACAAGGAAAACAAAAAGCTGAGGCAAGAGTGGGGAGCTTGCAGCATTGTTTGAAAATGGCATGGGGGGAGAAAAGAGGTCTCCTATGAGTCAGTAGCAGCATAGGAGTGGTTAATCTCCAGCTCTTAACAGTTAGTTGGGTTCATAATTAACTGTGCCGCTGAAGCACCCTGACTGGCTCTACATCTGCCAGCATCCATATGGATGCACCAGTGTCATGTTTCTGAAGCTCTGTGCCTGGCCAGTTCAAGTGTGTTTTAGAGGTATCTAAGGCCAGCAGACATTACTGCTGACCTTTTTTTTTTCCCCTCTTCTATTCATCATATGCTCTTGTGGCTTGAGCTGCATGTTTTCAGGTACCCATATTTTTGCTTCACATGTGTCAGATTTTCCCTCCTTAGACTTTACTGGGGCAGATAGGGTTGCCACTTTCTCTGGAGAAATGTCATCGTTTATTTAGTGTTGTGGTGCTTTGGGCTCCATATGGACACAAAGGGCATCACATGATTTAAGAAGAGAGGAGCAGAAAATGTCCTCACATGTTTCTTCGTGCCCTTACTTTAAGGTAGGATCCTTCTGCATTGAAACCTGCTGTAGCCTGCAGCAAAGCTGTGGCAAAGATTAACAGAATCAGGTTTTTGCTTCCTGTGGATACAAGCTTTAGCAACCCCCAAGTAATTTGTGTCAGCTGCCAACACTGACCTGCTCAGGCACAGGAAAAAAAAACAAACTCAAACCTCAGTCTTTGGTGGAAGAGAGTAGTAAAATAGTTCCTTCTTGAGGTAGGAAGATCTGATTTGTCTGCCTGTGGCGGACCATGCTCCCTTTCCTGGGGTGCCATCGTGGCTGTGTGGCCTCCCTCTCTCCCAGGTCAGGGTTATCCTGGGCTGCAAAGATGTCAGAAGGTGAAGGATAATTTCTTCTCCAAGAGCTTCAAGAATTCAGGGCAGAAACTTTGAGGACACCAGAAGCTCAAAGAGGCCAAAGGGGGAGAAAGGCTGGTCTTACTGCTGTATTTGCTGGTGTTTATGGCCTGAATTCCATTGGGGGCAACAGAAGTTTGTTTGTCACAAGTGTTCAAAATTTTCAGGCCTGGTGTATAAATAACATTTTTTTTCCTTTCCAACCTCCGAGCCTGAGCTCTGTGGGTTTTTCTGGCACTTGTCAGCTGAAAGGCTATTTGTTTGAATTTGCAGTAGAAATGTGAATCCCTATTAATGCACAGAAAATAAGGTGGAGTGCCCTGTGAATGCAGTAGATTAGGTGAGGTGCTCGTAGAATAGTTTCACCGGGGATTTATGATCTGTTAAGTGCATTTCTGTAGCAGCAAATGCTGAATTACTACTTCAGTGCTGGTTCATTCACCCGAGCAAGTTGAGAGCGATACCAAAGGTACTGTGCCAAGAAAGCTCTTGCCTGCTCCTGATTCTGAACACGACCCGAAAGTTTTGAGTGAATACATCTCCTTCAGATTCACAGCTTACACCTAAAATAATATTTTAAGAAGTTCTGTTAGTAATAAAGTAACAAGTGTTATTCATTCTCCAGACAGGAATTACTAGCTGCACTGAAGTGCTCGCTGCTGATTCAGCAGCCAGGCTGCTGCTGAAGCCTTAACCATGCTCCATCAAAGTGGAGTTTTATTGCTGTGTAGGTAGTTTGTCCTGTAACTTTGTGCAATTTTTTATGGCAGAACCCTCCAGCTTATCATAATTTCCTTCCACTGGAAGGCTTTTGCAATGGATGAGGCTTTGTTGTTCTGAGGGGGTTTTAAAGCATAAAAATTGGGAAGTGTTTTATGTTTTACTTCAAGAGGTAGGTAAAGGGTGAGCAGTCACTTTGCTTTGGTTGTGGTATGGATTTGTTAGAATAATGGCAGCATCCAGGCTCTGATCTGAGCAGTCCTTCTGTGTGCAGTCTGACTGTAGGAGGCTGCTACAAATTAAAGTAATACACTGGCCTTGACTGGGTGTAGCATTTCCAACAAAGATCCAGTTTGTACCCTCAGACCAGTAGTTTTTGTCACCAGAGACTGTCCACACTGGAATGGAAGCAATCATTGGCAGTAACAGATGAGGTTATTTGAAGCTTTTATGGGGAACATCCAGACATCTGGCCTTTATAGTACTGATGCTGGTACCCAGCAATAAAGGTTCATTGGTGTTTTTTGTTTGTTTGTTTAGAAGAAAAAAAAGAGGAGAAAATGGAATTGGGATCAAATTAGGTGTTTGCTGAGCCATGTTACTTGTTAAGCTGAAACTCTCATGGCAATGTTTAAATATCAGTTTAGAACGCTGAGCCATAAAAGGTTTTTAAGTTTACTCGTGTTAGGAAAATGTAGTAGCAATTAATTTACCAACTGTTACGGGTTTACAAGGTGCCTTCATTTCATGGCTGGCTGGAAGACAGAACATGCTTAGATTATATTGAATTTAAGAATCCAGATGAATACTTAAGGCTTTCAAACTGGAATGTTTGTGCTTTGTGATCTTATTTGAACTCTGGCCAACCATGATGAATGTTTTCTTGTATCTTTGACCTCACAAGGGACATGAAATAACAAATGTAGGTACTGGAGTTTATTTACTTATTTACTTAGTAGTTAAAACAAGAAAGCAAACAAAACCATGATGTATTTCACCTCTTCTCCCTGGCACCCCCTTGACAAATGGCTGTTGGAACAGTGCTCAACTGTGACCTTAAAGCCACAGGCGTAATGAAACTGCGATCTGGCAGATGTGACAGACTCATCTTACATAAATCACTCTCTTTTGTCACTGCTGGCATATGGCCAATGAATCTTCTAATTATTGAATGGCTTTTATAGCCCCATTATTTATAATCACTTTTGGACAGCAGCTGGAAGACAAGGATGGGACAGAATGAAACCATGTAGCACGAACTGTTATCGTTTCTATAACTGCTGCTGGGATCAGGACTATTTTCTGATGATGTGGTTACCAGTGCTGTCTTGTTACATGATAAAAATCTACTCAGCCTTCATTTTTAAGATGGGCTCTTGCCTCCAGGACCTTCCCATGGAAATTATCCTATTAATTGATCCAGAAATAGAATATGAATCTCTGCAGGCATTTACAAAGTATATGTGTGAGTCTCAAGGCCACCTTTACACAAGGACTTAATGAAAAGCCATTGCAACTATTAGTAAGAGACAGTGGTGGTGCCCTGGCACTACTGTTGTGCTAAGTGCTGTATGGAAAAGTTTTAAGAACTGTCTTCTGCTTCCCAGGAGCCCTGTCTACACCCTGCTTTTTATTAAGGATTTAATAACAGATTGACAAGTTGTCTTGAGTTACATTATTAATATTTGAATATTTCTTTAAAAATATGGGGGTTTTGTAAGGGGGTTGATAGATTTCTAACCAGATTACTTAATGTACTTTACAGTTAAGGGGAGCTATTTTGGCTCTAATTATAGATGAGTTTGTGTTGAATGCCTTCAGCTGGGAGCAGCAGCCCTGGAAAGAGGAGCATGAGAGAACTCACCCAACCAGGAAGGCCAGTCAGATGATATTTCAAGTCCACTTGCTGCTTTAAAAAATGTAAACTGCAGGTTCTCTACTCATGCCTCTAAACGAGCAAGGTTTGGGGTTTTTCTTTTGATTTTTTGTTGGGTTTTTTCCCCTTATCTGCAGTTCTGTGTTTTGTAGCATAGAATTAAAACCCTGCCAGCCATGTTAACTTATTAGTGTTTGTTAAATACCTTCAGATAGAGATCTTCAGATGAAAGACAGTGTGTTACAATCAGGGGTTTATACTGCAAATCCAACATGTGTCTTTAAAAAACTGAATCCTTCCCTCTCGACGTAGACATCAGGGCGGTGAGAGAGAGCCTTAATCCAGATGACTCTATTGCACTTTTATCCCTTTAGTGAGGCCTTTAACCTTTCATTGCTTCATGGCCCTGTTGTTTTGAAATGGTCTTTGTCTGCCCACAGAGAATCCCTCTGCTAAAGATGCCTTTAAACAGAGATCCTGACAAGAGAGAGGGGGGATTCTGCTGCAATTCAGGAATGGAAAATGGATTTTTCCAGTTCAGATGCTTATCAACCCCTGTGAATATAGCAATTGGTAGCCTTCCCAAAGAAGGGTAAAGCAAAAAAAATATATACTGGTGTAATCTGCTTACAGGAGTGTAATATAGGTCAGGGACCAGTGTGTCCCGGGCTTGACCCTGACCCATCTTCACACGAGCATCTATAGGCTCTGTCAGAGTATGGCTCTTTATCAGGATTATCTATGGCCATCTCTAAACATAAATGGGATAAAACAGCTGCAGTAATTAATATAAACTATAAAATGATACTTTCCAAAGGCATAAAACATGAGTTTAAAATATATCTTCAGAATACACATATTGCACAGTTCTGGCGTAGTCTATCTACCAGCTGGCAGGAAGGTGCTGGCAGCCTTGTGATGTTCACACTCAGCTTTTTCTAGGAAAAAAAAAAAATAAAACAAAATTCAGGTTTTGCTTGGTCACTTATGCAGTCTGCTTTGCTTATTGGAAGCCAAGATATCAATAAGGCAAGAGGCTTTCAGCCCCTCAGGTCGGTGCTGGGATTGCTCTCGAAGAGAGGATGTTCTCACAGAGCAAAGACGGTGCGAGATGATCCCACACACAGCTTTCTTCCTGCAGAAAGTGGGAATTGTAGCAGTAACTGTCAGAGCACAGCTTCTCTATTTGACTTTATTATCAGGTAACTGTTGGAGGACAAATGTGTGACGGAATTGCGGGTTTGAAAAGAATGTGTTTAGAAAAAGTCAATATATTTCATTAATCACAAAACCATCTAAGGTACATTTTGAGCAACACAAAACTGACAAGCAGGGTTTATTGTTTCTCAGAAAACCATATGTCAGTAAATATTTTCTTTTTCCTATGACAGATGTTTCCCTCTTGAGTTTTTTTACTACTAAAATACTGTCGTTGCGATGTAATGGTGGAGAGGGATGATTGTTGTTCTCTAAAATACAGTATAATAATTAAGAATAACTTGAGAAAACCAACCATTTAGTGAGTTGCTCTTTGTTTTATTCAAAGGTAAGGAAAGATTCAGATAATAAGATGGAAACATCTCAAATTTGGAGTAGTACTATGGGGAGAGAAGCAATGAAAAACTGGTTCTCTGACTGTATCTTTACATGAAAAAAGGGCATTGGTTTTGTTCACTGAGGAAAAAAAAGGGAAAAAAACTTGCAACAGCAACAAAAACCTTTGAACATGTTTTACTTCTGAAAGTTTGTAAATTTTGATGAGTTTTGCTTTTTTTCTTGGTATGTCTCCTTTTCTAAAGCTACATGTATCAGCCTAACTTTGATTACAGAAATAATGAAGTGATTTTTCTTTGTGCAAATAAGTGATTTTCCAGCATGCCCTAGCCGGCAGGAAGAGCTGAGCAATGAGTCTTCAGACCTGTATCCTCTGCTTTGGAAAACTGCTGGGTTTGGGTTGTATCCCTTGTTCCTCCGTTATTATCCCAGTTGGATCTATTCACGTGCTTTCAGCAGAGAAGAAAAGAACGGATCTCAAGAGAGTAAATGTGAAATCCAGTCTCCATGAGAACAGAGGGGTATTTTGAAGGGCAGTTTATACTTCTGGTTAACACAGCTCATCTCTAAGGAAACTGGTACCAGGTGTTTTCTTGAGCACAACTTACACCTGGATTTAGATTTTACAAAGGGGGAGGACTTTTGCATAAAGGCAGGTGGTTCTGGGCATCTGCCCGTCCACCCAGCCTGGTGGTGGCTGGTGCACGGACAGGAGCCATCGGAGGGTGAGGCTTGTTCTCAGGGCGAGTTTGCACAAGCCAGCGGTGCCCCTGAGGGTCAGAATGGATTTCGCTGCTGTGGTTTGCACAGAGGAGGTTGCTGAAATGTCACTGGCATATTTCTCAGGTTCTCGGGGATTATGGGTGCATGTGCTTCGGGCTCAGAGTATATCAGAGCTTATGAACCTGCATCTACCACTAGAATTGACTGAATAATGAATAATGCCAATACCAAGCACGTGCCCTCTCAGCTTTGAGGAGATTCTTGGGAAAGATCAGAGTGGAGCGAAACATTTGAAATGGTGAAGAATCCAACATGTTCTAGGGTGGATCCCTTTGGCAGCTTTCTACATTGAGTTAGTTTCTGTGCCAGCTCGTTGTCTTCTGTCATGCAGTGGAGTTGAGTGGGGTGAACCTGCTTGTGCCCACAGCTGTGGTTTCAGCCACTGCAGAACAGAGATTGTCAGGGCTGCAAGAAGCCTTTATTCCTGTCAAGACTTCTCTGGAATTTAGTGACAGGAATGTAGCTTAGCAAGCTTTTTTGGGGTTGGGGTTTTTTTCCCCTCTTCTTTTTTTTTCATTCCCACTTAAAATAAATGTAATAGAAATAAGCATCACTGTGAGCTCCCTGAGGGGACACTCATGTAAGTGTAAGTATTTCTACAGCCCCTGTTTCTGCAACTGCCTTCTAAACTAGTGCTTCAGTGACTCAGCTGGGAAATCCCAGCTACTGCATAAACCAAATAACCAAACTTTCCAGCGAGGCCATAATACACTGAGATGTTAGATGGAATGGGCACAGGGGGAAGCTAAAAGCAGATATCATCAGTAAATTGCATATTTTCTGTGGTCAAATAAGCCCTAGCTCAGCAGAGCTTTTTCACCTCAAGGTATTATTGTGACATAAATCATTGAATCAGGGATCACAGGGTATTTTGGGAGAAAGTTTACGTTATATGATACATGCAGTTCAGTGTATTAATTTCTCCACTGGAATAAACCCTTGCATTATGTCCAAACTGTTTGTTATAGTTGTCCTTTTTTTTTTTGCTATGAAAAGCCACCTTATCTTACTCTTTCTTGTGCAAAGAAAAATATGGACTGTTTAGTTAAAAGATAAAGAACTGCTTTATTATTTCAGCAGATGCTCTTTTTGTCGTGCCCAGTCTCCCTCTGGAGTAAAAAAATGTGATATGAAATCAAACATCTGGGGTTTGGAAAGTCAGCTCTGATATTGAAAAACTGTAGCCCACAGGTCTACGAAACCCTCCAGGTGCCTCCTATGTGGGAAACCGGTTTTATGGTGTAATAACTGGAGACTTTTTGTTAGAAAATGGGTTGATAATTTGCTCTTGGAGTGAGGGATGTTGCTGGGGTCACTCAGGAAAGTGTGTTGAGCCAATTATATCTCCTTTAATTTCAGTTTTGTTGTTCGAGCCATTTCTGTAATGAGCATCTTGATCTTTAAAATTTTGCCTTCTGTTAATAGCTGCCTGAGCCTTCCTTTCTTCAGTAAGAGATTTAATTAAAAGAAAAAGCTGTCAGGAGAACCTAAATACAAACCACGTAGTTATTTTTAAAATTTGACTTAGTACTGCAGAAAACAGAGGGGGGGGGTTTGTGTGTTTAGTTTTGTTTTTAAACCAACATTTATGTTAAAATGTTGCAGGGCTGCAGTGGGCAGGTAGGTTGATCCTGTCCCTGGGCATGTAACAGTTTACACTCACTCATGTCACCATTTGCCTGGTGCTGCTGCCAGCTCCCAGACCCACTGTCCAGCTGCACTGCATTGCAGTATTGTTACTCTTGATTTGCTCTGTGGTGATTCCTGGAGGCTCCAGCCAGGAATCTGCAACTGTGGTGCTGTGTTCAGTGTCCTAAAGTATTGAGATGATCTCGGTATTACATATTCAATAATCCAAAAAACCCACAATGCAAATGATAAAAACCCATAGAAACAGCTGCAGTGGTTCAGCCTGAGGTCCATGTAATCCAGCATTTTGGCTCCAGCTGAGGCCATAAATAGGATGCCTGGTAAAGGAAAGGAAAAGAACAAGATATTTGATATTCCCCCACCTCTTTTGCAGGTTTCCCAACCACCAGCAATTAATTTTCAGCTCAAGGGATTTTCTACACCCTCTTCTCTTCAAGGCCAGGTTTGATGGGGCATTGAGCAACCTCATCTAGTGAAAGGTGTCCCTGCCCACGGCAGGGGATGAGAACCTGATGATCTTCAAGGTCCCTTCCAATGCATTCTGAATCCATTCCAAACCATTCTGTGATTCTGCAACTCCATGGGTCTGTCTTTTCCATGTCCTCTTGAGTCTCCTCAATAACCTTGTGGCACTGAAAGTGCTCTCCAGTGAGATCTGCACAGCCTGTGTGAGCTACTGCCCCTGCTGCATGATTTTGAACCAGGCTCCCATTAGCTTTCCTTGGTGTCTCCCAGTCCTTCTGTTGGGAGAGGCAGGGAGTGCCCAGACCCCAGCTGACCTCGGGATGTCTTGGAGGCTGATGTCCTCAACAGGCTGCAGCATCCCAGGCCCATTCTCTTGGTCCTTGTGTTGCAACTGCTCCTGGCTTTGATCATCCTGGTTGCATTTCTCAGAGGCTTTTCCAGTGGTTTTTTTTTTCCTTTTCTTTTTAGAACAGAAGAGTTTCTATCCCTGTTTTTGCTCCTCAGTCAAATCAATGTCAATGTTATTCCCTATTCCCATCTTGGGAATATTTTGGGGGGAGAAAGACTTCATTAAGTTTCTTCAGCTTGTATGTGCTGTTACAAGAAAGGATTTGGTGTTCAGCAACTGGCAATGATCATTAACAGTTACATTTCTTTTTTTCTTATTTTCTTCTTTTTTTTGGTTGTTGTTTTGTTTTTAACTCATTTCTCTTATTCTGGCACACTTCTCAAAGTGTTCAAAACTGAATGGAGGAATAAATACATTTAAATGAAAAGCATTGGATACTATTTTGTTGTTTTAAGGACTTTGTATGCTCTTACTTAACTCCTTCAGTCAATTCTTTTCTAACTCCTGCTGTGTGCTGCAGTAGATACCAGTACAAAGTATAGCATTTGTTTGATTTTTTTTTGCCATGTTCAGCTTTATTAGTACCTCCAATGGGAGCAGCTTTTGACTTCTGTCTGTCTGCCCAGCTCACCCTCCAGTGAGTTGCAAAAGCAATATTCTACCTTTTTTATTTTTCTTTTTCCCCATCATCTGTCTTTCTCCATTTGCTCAGACAAATAAGTAATAAAAGGGAATGATGATCTGTTTAACACCACAGGAAGAAAGATGCATTATGAGACAAGAGAGACCTCTTGTTTACAGCGAGTTATTTTTGGTAATTAGCCATTTGTAGAGGAAGATGAGCCTCCGCTCGTAAAGCCAGCATGCCATAATTTAGGGGACTCTGAATGGAAATCTAACATTTGCCTCAATTGGAAACGTTAATTGTGTGCATTTAGAAATAAATAAATGGCTGTTTTTTCTTTGCAGGAAGCAGACTGAACAAAGATCTGCGACATTATCTCAACCAGAGGTTTCAGAAAGGATCGCCGGACCACGACTTGCAGCAGACTATTAGAGACAACCTTTATCGCCACGCTGTGCCTTGTAAGTAACAAAACCTCGGCCTGGTGGACTACACATGGTTGAATTCCATCTTTATTTTTGAGGAGCCTTTTTGTGGTGGTGTGCATGGCTCTGGGGGAGTCTATTTTCAGCTTGGGCAGACTTCTGTGTGTGGCAGCAGATAGGGTTCAGGTAGGGTTGAAAAGGAAAATGACTCATCCCTGAACTCTGCTTTTTTGATTGCCTTTTTGAAGCAGTTGATGGTTTGGTGCAAGCTCTTGATGCCTACTTTGGAGAAGAACCCTGAAAAAACTGCCATAAAGTGAGTGCTTGCTGTAGAAGTAGTCTATATTAATATCATGATGGTTAATGTTCCTTATTGGTTTGAAACCTGTGAATAAAAAAACTGCTCCTATTTCTGTTTCCTTAGCAGAACTTGATTTCTGGTGCTTATTTAACTAGTAGCATTGAACAGTGTTTTATGGCTGGGTGCCATTGTAGCAGACAACTGCCACTGTTGGAAGGTTGTCCTCGATTCGCATAGGAGATAAGCAGCAAAAGTTAGTAAAGCCGAGAAAAAAAATGCTCACTTTCAATCAAACAAAACAAAACAAAACAAAAAACAGCCAGAAAAAAACAACCAAAAAACTCAAGCAGGAGAAAACCTGAGAAGTCTGGAGCGTGGTAATCTTTAGAAGGTCAGAATCGTTACTCAAAATGAGACTGTCCTTGGCATTTTGGGAAGACATACAAAGTGTGGAGAGTGATCCTACTTTGTTTCACCTCTGTTTGACATTCTCCAGCTGCCAGGGGACACTATTGTAAAGAAAAGGTTTTTCTGCTTAACTTGCATGAGCTGTGGGAATAATGGCATGCCTTTCAGATTAGGATGGGATAAGAACTAGTAAACATCTTAGGTACGGGATGCTGAGATGAACAGCAAAATATTTTGAAGTTTTCCATCTCAGTGTGAATCAGAGATTATTTATCCTGGTAGACTTAGATAAATATTGAATAATTATGTTGCAACTCAAAAATGAGTATTTGCCAACAAATATTACATAATGGTGCACAGAATAATTGCCATTTTCAGTCTGAGTGCTGCATACAGAAAAGCTGTGTAAAACCACAGTTAAAATTGGGTGGTAACACTGATAAATGTTGATTCTTCAAATGGCAGATGCTGTTATAACACCATTGAGTTTATTCTCATTTTATCAGTGAAAAGCATGAAACAAATTAGGTTTAAAGTGCTGTGCACGGACATAAAGAATAAATATGAATTATTATTTCCTATTCAACACTTCCATTTTCCATTTTGTCAACGTGAAATATGGTCATTTTTCAATCACCTAACTTGCCAGGCTGCAGATTTTTAAAGCCCAGTGCAAAAAGTGCCTTCCAGGAGAGCACGTGCAGTGTTAGGTTTGGGAGATGCGGTGTTGTGATACTAATGTCCTTCTGCCTGTGTGTTCTATTTCATTTCCTAAAGCAGCCACTAAAGCAAATAAATGAGTGTAAGTTCTGGGGGAGCATTTTACACGTTACCAAGGTTACATTTTAAAATGCTTTCCATTGATTCTTTTATTTGATTTATCGAACTTGATGGTGAGTTAAACTGCTTGGACTTGCTAAAGACTTTTGATTTAAAATTAAGAGCAGTGAAAATGATTCCTGCCTTTTAGAAACAGCTGGGGGAGGTATGGGTTGTTGATGTATTAATAGGAACATCAGTATTTATGTTCCACTTATGAAACAAGGGGAATATCTGAGAATGGTGTTATTGTGTGTCTTCATACCTTCTGAGTTGTCAGGCAGGTAGCATTTAATTTTTTCTTCATGTACTGTGGGAAGGGCATTAGTGGTATTTAAGAGTTATGCTAATATTCATGTGTGACTTTGAATGAGACTGACCCACGGAAGGTGGGTGGGGATGCTTTACAAGTCTGGAGATTAATCTGGCTGTACACTCATATTTTTATTCCTTGGTACATGTGACCAGTAAATCCAGAGCCCTGGACCAATCTCTAGTGCTAATGGATTATGAAGCCTTGTATTTTGAAAATGGAATTCCCTGCTGATTATGTGGTAAACACAAACAAGAACACAAGGTCACTTGGACTGAGCATGCTTGGCCCGACTGCTGCTTTTTATTGCACGGATAGGAGGGCTAAATGAAGTGATAATTAATAAATGCAAAATGGAGAAAGGTGACATTAACCAGTTCTTCCCCAGAAATTCTGGTACAAATACCGTATGGTTCAGCTCTGACTGGTTTGGTACAGGTGGTGGGAAAACCCAGAGGGCTTCTGTTTCTCACACGGACACTGGTTGTGTGCTTGGCTGACTCGGGGACTGAGTGAAGGCAGGGCTGTAGCTTTTGTAGGAGCCAGAGGTCAAGCAGAGGGGAGGAAAGATGCAGCAAGTTTGACTCCACCTCGTTATTTTATATGGCAGTGACAGACTCTTAAGCATCATTTAGATTTTTTTCTTTAGGAGAGTCGATTAAGAGTTCGATTTACTTTCTGGTGAATCCTTGAGGGATGATGATGTCAGCTCCCAAAGGTGATGTGAGCGTTGCCTACAGGGGTGGCACGGGATGGTTTTCTGGGAGACCAGAGGATTTGATCTCTATATAGGGTAACTCTCATAAAGAAATGAGACGTTGAAATGGACCCAAAGGTGACATATTATTGAAATAAACAGGTGAACCACGCACGCATTTTTGCAAACCAAAGTCTTCCCCTGCTCCTTGGTGCCATCTGCCCCTCTGGCACTTCCTCTGAGTCCTCAGCTCCCAGCTCCCCGCTGAGTTGATTCTTTTCTGCCACTTTCTGTAGTAAACAACAGCTGTGACAAGATTCCAGGTGGCCTCCAAGTTTGGTTGTTGTGAGTCGCAAGTGCTCTGCTGTTACTATCACACCAAACCCACGGGTTTGTTTACAGACCCAAAGCATTCTCCTCTAAATTCACAACTTGAGCATCAAAAAGCTAGGACCAAGACAGAGTTAGGAAGAGGCAGGACACCTCATTTATGTACCTGGATGGTGCGTAAGTGGTTATAAAGCCATGCTACAATGGACAAATCTTTGAAGGACTTAGTGTAGTTCAGCCACTGAACTAGCTTTTATTTCAGCTGAACCACAACTGTGTGTTATTTCCTTGACTTTCTTCCTTAGGCTCTCATTTCACTGTAAAATTCACATGCTGGGTCAGAGACTTTATTTTAGTTTGTGTCTTCTGCTTAAGAAAAATCAGGATTTTAAAACTTGAGTGAAGTTATTCTCATATATATTTAGATGAATTACTGTTTGCATTCGTAGCATGTAGGATCCGTTGTCAAAACGAGAAAAAAACCCTTAAATACATCATCCAGATTAGCAAGTTGTTGATCCAATCTCTAGCTACCCCTTTGCCTTGTTTTGTTGAAGCAGCACAGTTTTCTTTTGTTTTGATGTGCCTGATGAAGATGACGAATGCTCTGTTTGTGGGATAGTTAATGGCTCCATAGAGCTTGGAGTATACTGTGAGTTGCCAAGAATTCCATGATTACCCCTTGGCCATGACTGTGCCAGAAGTGCTTTTCCTGCTGCAAAGACTTGGCCTACACCTTACTTCTGATGTGGATTTCACTTATTCCAGCTCAACTTTGCCAGCCCAAACACTGAAGAGCAAAAGGGCGGGTTTATCAACTGTGTGAGGCATCATGCTGGGGCACGTCTGAGTCCACCTGTGCTAACAGAAGTTGGTGTGACTTGCGTTACATCTGATTTGGGGGGAGGCTGAGAGTTGGTGCTGTGGAGTGTGTTGACATCCTGGCTTTAGGTTTCAGGAAGTGTTTCTAGGAGCAGAGCTTCCCCAAACAGGATTCTTGTAGGTGAAGATTTGCCTAGTGGATTGATTAGTTGGAAGTACATGTACGAGAATATCCATTTAATAGGTGTTTCCATGTAGCCTTACCTTGGGATATCTGTGCAATACTGTTAGTTGAGGAAGGTACGTGATAGCAACTCACTTTAAGGTACTAATGCAGCAGCGTGTCTAAACCACTGTTCACAGGAGGCTGAACAGACAGGATTATCTTCCTCTTTTTGAAATGATGGTAGAGGGCATCTGTTTAACATAAACAAGCAGTACTGGCCATTTGTCCTAGTTGCTTATTCTCAACAAGCTGACAGCAGTTTTCTTTTCAAAGTGCATCAAGAAGAATCAGAGAGACGATATTATTTCCATAAAAGCTTATCTCAGCATGTTGTTTTTTTTTTTTTTTCCATTTACTTGATTCTCCACTTGTTTCAGTTCTGTGTGACATGCAGAGGCAGCTGTGATGGGTCTTGTAGCTGTGCCTTTACCTGTGAAAGCATTATACCTGGTGCAGACATGACTGAAATAACAACTTATTGGTCCCCTCCCTATTCATGTGTATTCTGCATTTATCTTATTTGAGTAGTGTGCCATTACTTTCTTTTCCAGGCCTTCAGAAGCAAAACTCTGGAAGGTGCAATGTCTTTATGTTGGCAGATGAAATGGGGACAGTGCTGTGGCTAGCACAGAGTTAAGTCTTAGATGTCACACTAGACACTATATGGCATTCTTTTCTTATTTTTTCCCTCTTCTTCACAAAATTGGCTTTTAAACCTTCAGGAGGTCATCATTCAGCAGTTGATTCACTTTCCCAAAACAAGTACATGCCCTGGGATTAATTGGCTGGAGGTGTGAACATTAGAGATTTACCACTTTCATTTCTGCTGTCTGTTCTCTCACCTTCCCAGAGTTTGATCTGTTCCTCTTCAATTACAGAACAGTAGCTCCAACTGTTGTGGTTAGTCTTATAGGGGAGTGTGGAGGAAAATGGAGAGAAATGGATAAAAAATCAATGGTGTAAGTGTCGAGTGATCTGTGAGGAGGCTTAGAAAAAGCCAGCGACACCCCGGCACCTGGCTGGCCTGAGCTCTCTCACATTTCAGTGGGAAATTTGAGAGCAAGTTCCTTTATTCCAAGTGATCTGCTGGTGCAAAGGAAAGGTCTCCTTTCTAAGGAAAACAAATAATATTGAACAAGGAAACTTCACAGTATTGGTAGGACAAACTTCAGTAAGTGGGTGTAGAAGAGCACATTGAAGCTTGTGATCTGAATTAATGGTTTTCATGGATAATTGAACTTCCGAAAGGTAGTTTGGTTGCTCCAGGAGCCCAATTAGCTGCTACATGTGTAACCACCATCATCTGCAGGTAGTGGAGGACTAGGGAGACTAAATGGGCTGAAGTGTGATGAAACTGCTGTCAAACATGCAGACTTAGGTGATTTCCCAGGATAGTTTTTAAAGTCCTGCAGCTCTGGGTACTCCCCATAAGTATTTCTGAACTTCAGAAAGAATTGATAGAAGGGATATGCAAACCAGCTTACAGAAGGTTCTTTTCTTTAGAATTTTGGGTATAAAAGTATATCAGTATACTGGGAAAAATCACTGAAGTGAAGCATAAGGACCTTTATGTTACAAGTGAATGCGTTTTTACATGTGAGGATATTTGAGTCACAATTTCAAAGGTATTTTTAGTTACTAATTTTTATTAGGGATAAACAGAATCCCTGACAGCGCACATTAGTTTTTTTCCCAGGCAATAAATCATCAGTTTATGTACACAAATGTTCCTTGAATTCTCAAAAGCTTTCCAGACCTGCAGCCGTATTTATTATCCAAGTACCTTTTGTTGCAGTTCCCTTCCTAGAGGTGTAATTCTGCTTTTGTAATGAGAAATAGTTGCAGCGTCCATGAAATATTCATTTGAAAGCCTGCACTGATAAGGTGAGGAACAGCAGACTATTTTCTAACACAAAAAATAATTAATTGTTTTACAAGATTTATGTTAGGAAAAAATTTCAAATATTTTTCAAATAGTAGCCTTATCACTTGGGCACAACATATGGGTACCAGCAGTATGTGAAGATATTACTTTTTCCTCAACATTTGCTTGTGAGTTAATCTAACTCTGTAGAATAAGAGGTATGTTTTCCATGCCAGCTATGTACACACATTTACTTTTTCCTGTATTTTCAGCAAGGACTGTGTCCTGAGTACAACCAGTGGCTTTAGAAAATCCTTGTAGCTGTGTTCCAGGGAGTGCCGAATTGCAGCACTGTCTCTTGCAGTTTTCACGGTTATAATTCTTCCACATATTAGTAAACCAGATGTGTTTTCACTTTTAAAAGAGAGAAGAATACCCTGTTTTGAGCAACAGGTCCAATGTGTCTGTAGTTCAGTTCCTTTCTACAGACAACCATTTTTGTTTAATCTAGGAAACTTCAGACCTTTTTTTCCATCTGCTCTGTCCTTTCAGATCAATAGCACGTTTTTGTGCCAGTGGAACTATTCTTTGGGGATGGGTTTGTTTATTTGTTTTGGTTTTTTAAATTTGGAAATAGAAGCACTTATGATAGCAAATATTGCTCCATCTGCTTAGCCATTTGTGAGGAATAGGTTTTTTGTATTTCACTGTGCACCCAGTTGAGATTGCATGAGGCACCAGAGAACAGTACAAAGCAGAGGAGCTCAGCCTTATAGGCTCTCCCATGCCACTTGCCAAGGAGATTTGGGTAAGAAGTGTGGGAAGAGATTACAGGGCTGGTTTTCTTTGTTTGCTGTGTTAGTCCCTAGTGTACTTAATTTTGCATTTTTTTCCCCACTGCATTTGCTTTGTACTATGGCAGAGCATCTGTGAGTGGATATTTAGGTAGCTCAAACAATGTGCATATGTTTTAAAACATAAAGGTTTCCAAGGTGAGAGTCTCTGAAAAAGCAGAGAATAAATCAGAGTTGAGAGCAGGTACTGCTGTTTGAAGGTTGAAGAGTGGAGATGAATTACCCCAAATTATTTACTTTAAAATTAGCTCTATCCTGCCATAGTTTTTCATATGGTGTCCCAGGGTCCTGATTAGATCACTTGTGATGGCTGCAGTGCCACAGCTTCTGATTTCTAGGCAGTTTGATTTCTTTTCAACTACCGCCATGCATCTGTTCAAGGTTTACAGGGTATTGATTATGCTACAAGGCAAGAGAATGTGTGTTCCAAGCCAAAGGAGTGGTTTAAAATGAGGAAAAATTAAATGTGTAGCTGCTCTTTAAGCTGCTTGTCCACTCACATTTACGTTTGGGCTTCACATTTGGTATTTCATGATTAACTCCCTCTAGAAGGTGCCCATCACTGTACAGGTGTGTTTGTGCTTGGGTGTGTTGGTGGCTGTGCAGTTACAAGCCTTGTGCTTCTTTCATCGAAGATGTTGGCATTTAAAAAAGAACACCTGTAAATCCCATTGATATGACGTTATTCTGGTCCAGTGTGATACCTGCTGTGTAGCGTGGGCAAAACCAGTGGGACTGCAGAGGAGGAAATGCCTGTGTGATTCCCAGTCACACACACTGCTACCGTGACAGTCTCAGAGCCCAGGGGGGCAGTGGCAGATGCAAGCTCCTGATGCTTTGATGGGGGTGCAGAGTTGTCACATTTCATCTTCAAACAATTATCCTTTATTTTTTTTTAGCAGTACCATGCTTCTTCACATGAAGCATGCTGTATTTTTCCTCTAAATCCTTTTTGTCTTTATTTCAGCAGAGAGGCGATTAGCCGTGTAATCATTTATAAAGCTGTTTAGATTCTGCTAGCTGGTTTTCTTTGGGGAGAGTCATATCCAGTACCTTTACTGGGAATAACTCTGTAAATTAATCTTCATTGATTTCCTTCCCCCCACCACAAGTGAATAAGAAGGTAAAAAAAAAAAATAGAACAAATATTTCTGGTTCTGCCTCAATTGAAGGAAAAATAAATCTTTCTTATGAGTCCTAACAGTCAAGATGTATCCTTTTTTTATAATGTCTTCTTGAATAATTAGTGCTTTGAGTTATGAAGTCAAGATCCCTGGGTCATTGCCAGAACAGATTTGTTTAAGGGGGACACTAGTTCTCTGAATTCCTTTTAAAGGGCTTTGTAATGTCCCAGACTGCTCTTAATTAGTGATTTAAGAGGAAATACATCTGTTTGACTGAGGATTGTGAAAATTATTATTTAAATGGAAATGTTTAATAAATGGCTCTTTGAAAGGCTCATGTATCTTCAAAATGAGTCGTGTATCACAGAGTAATCAAGTGGATAGTTCTACTGCAGTTCTACTTGCAGGGTCTTTTTGGAGCTGAAGATGGAGAAAAACATCAAAGACCTTTGGAGGCATCATCTGCTATTGAATTGCATTTCATACTTCATCATTCATTCACTACCTGCACTTTTTCTTTGAACTTTGGGTTTAACACTTCATTTACCAGGGGGAAAAGCAGTAAACAAATGTTGATGGAGGCTTGTAGGAAGAAGCAGTAAAGCTTATTATAGACATTGATGATACTTCACTTTTATCTCAGACCATCATGGCAACTCAAATACCAAAATTTAAAGCTACTTAATGGGGGATTTGTCATATGCTAAAAATGTGCAGGTAATCTTTGCTGTGTTAGGGATTTGTACTGGCAAACCTCAGAAGGTAGGGGCTGGAGCAGGTGCTGCGGGAAGGAGGAACTCCAAATTAAGAAGCTGCTGCTTTTAGCAAACTCTTCCTTGAATACATGAGCAGATGGCTATTAATAAACACAGCATTACCATCTCCTGGTGTTCACAGGTCTTGAGTTAGCAATTAAAACCTTGAAACTGGATATTTTGACTGTTTTCGTTTACCTGTTCGTTTCTGAGCCCTTACTGCCATCTTTGTTCATGTTTTAATAGGGTGAGTTTTTTGGTGTTTCGTTTTGTTCAGAGGGGAATAGCATATGAGAGCTGAAAATGTGCTTGAATAGTGAGGTTTTTAGCAGTTCTCCTAAATCAGGCTGTGTAAGGTTTTGAGAAGGGGTTGCAAGATGTGCAAGAGAGTCATGGAAAACCCAGGAGGACGCTACATGGCAGCGCAGAAGTAGGAAGGCTGGACTCAACAGTGGGGCAGAGCTGGACCCAGTTCTTTCAGGAATGTAAATACCCCACTGTGTTCATAAGTATCTTTCCCATTTTCGCATTCCCATCATTTTAAAGATATATTTTGCTATCTCAGCCTTCTGAAGTCCTCTGCAAAGCACCTTGTTCTCTGGAAGGGAACAGCTGATGAGATGCAATAGTGCTGCTCCTGTGTAACTAACCACAGTGGAGAATCACATTGACAGACATTGTGTAAATTGCCCACATTATAGAACATTGATGATACCATTAAAGGGGTAAATTTAATATTATGGTACTATTAGATTTCTCCCTCATTAACTCTGATCTGATAAACAACCTCCGGCATATTTTGAAGGTAATAATCACCTTACAATCACTACTGCTCCTCTCTATCTGGCATTTGAAGCTCCTATAGATTTATGGTTCTTCTGTCATCTGATCTGTACTTACTCCTTTATTTCTTCTTTGAACTTGTGCTTACAAGCACATCCTTTCCTAGAGGGCCCTGGGCATGCAATTAACACTTAACAGCCAGAATAAAGTCATCCTGAATTCCATTCCTGAGATTTTGGACAAAATGGGCTTTAAAGAATAAAATTAACCCACTGTTGAGACAAGCACGATGCAGACCTGAAGAGGTGTTTTAGGACTGGGCACTCCCTAAGGGGTTGGCACAAGGAAATGTTGGCAGCAGTTGTTGTGTTCCTGGCTTTTGCAAACAGGCATCAGAGCAGCCTCTGCAAACTCTTGCTGGAATTGTAGGTGGTGAAGAGGGGAACAAGGGGATGCTGTGGCAGGGGCTGTGATGGGTGCTGGGCGCAGCCGTGCTAGGCAGAGCAGCCCTGCTGCAGTGTGCCTGGGAGCTGGAAACAATGAAGAAACCTTTCTTCGTGCCGTGTTGTCCAGCGGAGACAGCTTCCACTCCCAGTCACTCAAGCAACAAAACCATGAGCCGCAGCTTAACCAAGTAACCTTAGCTCCTCTGGACTGGCAGGAGGCTTCTGCAGAGGTATCACTTGCCTCCTTGTTTTCCTAAGTGAGTCATGGTTTAATTAGGGCGCTGTCTCGAGGAGGAGGTGGTTGTTATACATCACCTATCACAATGTAAAAGTGGAAAGCGACGCTGAAATGCTGACCCCTAATCTGAAGTGCACCATCTGTGTTTTATTTCCACGTCTTGCTGAGTTTACAGTTATTTGAATTCACAGTTTGTTCCCCGTTTGCTGTTCCCACATGGTAAGTGAATGGGATCCAAAATGTACTGATGAAAGAATGAGGAGTCTGTTGGAGAAGTTTGTTCCTACCTACAAGAGTGCTCTATCTCACACTTTTTCCACCCTGTGAGTTAAATCCCAGCTGTAAAATCTTGTCTCAAGATGGTCTTCTTTCATGGTGGGAAGTTGGGGTTACGGTAAGGACAAAGACTCCTTTCCCCATCCTGAAGTGATTTATGGTTTGACTTTGACTTTCAGCTCTAGAAAAGGTAGAGTTCATACATCTAACAAAGTATTTCCCTTACTTGTTTCTGTAAATTTTTGTGGATACTTGTGGTGGTGCTTGGATTTGGAGCACCACTCTTATTTAATATTTTTAATTTGTTCATATGGGCCAAAGTATTTGATGCTAAATTAAGATTGGGTATAACATAATGATGAGAGCTGTACTTAAAATCGTGGTAATTTTCATGGTGCAACTTTGAGTTACTCTGATTTTAGAATGGGCAAATGGCTCAAAACCAGGTTGAATTTCATTTATTCTCCTTTCTACTTTTTCTACTGGCAGCCACCATTTTCTTAAGACATATCTTTCTTTTTTCATTTAGTTATAAAATTTAAACATGTCGTATTTCAAAAGCAGGCCTTCAAAATGCTGAAGGCTGTATAAACTTAAATACCTTCTTTGGCTTTTGCTGGAGACCACACAAGCTCTGAGAAATTGATTACTCTGGTGCTAGAAGGGGCTTTCATGATACAGAAACAGAGGTTTGCATTGAATTTCTTTCTTTGTGTGTGGGACTCTTTTTTTTTTTTTTTTTTTGTAAAGAGAAAAACCTTTTAAACCCCAATT
>VXAY01003228.1:3009433-3027789 GCA_013399855.1 Oxyruncus cristatus | reverse complement strand
ACTCTTTTTTTTTTTTTTTTTTTTTGGAAAGAGAAAAAGCCTTTAAACCCCAGATTAAAATAAGTCATTTCATTGTTTCCTTTTTCCCCTCTTCTAAATCTTATGAAAGAGTTTTCATGAATGATTGGGGAGCAGCATCTCTGAATAAATGTAAAGTAAAATGCTCTATTTCTTTTTTTAATAAAGAGGCTTTTTTTCTGGAGTGTTCCATTTAGGTGCTGCCTCATTGAAGTGTCATCTGGTTAAGAGAGTTTCAGTGTGGCTCGTGCAGATTTTTTATTTTGTGGACATGAAGAGGAGGGGCAAGGAATTCAGTTATTTATTTTTGTATTGCAGTCTTCAAATTTACTGTATCCTGTATTCTAAACCCACCATTATCAAAGGCTTTGGACTTCCCATGGCAGCTGTGAGCTGGCCAGACATATACTCCAAAAACAGCCTATGGCTCAATGAGGCCATTGTTGAAAGATCAGGAAGGTAATCTTGAGCAAAGAATTTTTATCTTTTCTTTTTAAACAAGAGGCATATAATGGGCCAGCACCTTGGGCCAGCTGGTGTTTTCATGAAAATATTTATGTCCTATAAAGCTAAGACTGTTTTATATGTTTACAGTCAGGCCAGACTCCTGCTCGTGTGTGGCCATTTCTCTTATAAAGGTAATACAAGGCTTGCTGGCTCTCGGTGGTGTTTTGCCCCCACCCAGTTCAAACACTTTTGGGGTCTGGGTACTTGAGCAAGGGCAGCGTCTGTATTTTCTGCCAGGTTTGGTAGTGGGAGAGGATGGTGTTTTGCCCTTACACACATGTGCTGTAAACTTGTGAGCTGTCACCTGTGTCCACACCTGTGTGGAGCTGCTTTGCCAGTGATGGCTGTCAGCTGGTGTGGCTCGAGACTTCTCGTTGGAGCTGTGGTGACAGGTACTGTCCCCACCCCACCAGCACCTCCCATGTGATCCCTGGGGGATCCCCATGTCCCTGCCTGTCTCAGGGGAGCTGCACAAGCCCCGGCGAAGCTGCAGGGGAACAGGTTTCCTTGCGAGGCTGGAGTTCCTCTGGGATTTCGGTGCTGCATCGAAGCAATCCTGTCCCGTGAGATGTGTGGAAAGCATCCAAGACGGACACCTGCTGGCTCTGAAGGAGTCAAGTGCTCTTTCCAAAATATCTTTGGCCCCTGTTCTGGATGTTTACCTTTAAAAAGATACAGGCATGTGTTGGCTGTAGAAGAAAGGGGGGGGAAAAAAATCGTCGTTTCTACTGTCACTGAAATTCCCTGCAGACTTAAAAGGAAGATGAAAGTTGGTACTTTAAGAGAAACTCCAAGCCCTTGGGACAAGCACGACAGAAAACAGGAAGATGCTCTGTATTCTGTCTGATCGCTTGCAAAAATGAGTGCTCTGTCTCCTACGGAGAGAGAGACAGACCTAGAAATACAAATTCGCATCATTCCCCCATGCTCGTGCCTTGCAAAGTAGGACAATACCATTTTGCACTTCCCTGGGCATGTTCTCAAACAGCAGCTCAGTGAAGGTGATACAGAAATAAAAAGGGTGAGGGAGAAAGAAGAGGGAGGGGTTGAAAATCTGCCTCGTGGTATTTCAGATCTCCAGCGTACACAGGTGCTTTTTAATCCCTCTGGCCTACATATTCCACAGCCCCTAGGAATAGAGGAGTCGTGATGTAATGCTCTTTTCCTCACACTCCCAGCTTAAATACAGATGGAAATTGTTGTCATGTGTTAGAAATGTCACCAATAATATAAAAGGCAGGCTTCTGCATTCTCCCTTTTGCACTGTCAGCTGCTGCTGCCAGCTTATTCTTCCCTCTCAAACCTATTGTCATGTGGCAGAAACCCTGATGTAAGTAAGCCCTGTCCTCCCCCTGCTTATGATCCCTGCATTTTTTATTCCCCTCTGCTGCAGTGCTGAGGATCATTACATACCACGACTTAAAGACAAGACCTCACAAAGGAAGGATTAATCTTGTATTTGTGCTTGACTTTCGAAGGACTCAGGCAAGTGAGAATGTTCTGTTGTATTCTCCTTTCCCCCCCCCCTCTTTCCTAGATGCGAACATAAGAAATGAAAATCGGCGAATGTGATGAGCCCGGGTCTGTGTTTGCTGAGCGAACCCAGCGGTTCCTCAGCTGCAGGTTGAGCGTGAGGAGCGAGCGGGATGCGAGGGGAGGCTGTGGGGTTGGGAAGGGAGCTGCGGAGCGGGGCTGGCAGCCTTAGCCCCAGCCTGGGAGGACAGATGGCTAGTGCTGCTTTTTAATTCATCAAGCAGGCTTTACGTGAGGCCCGTTGGCGAGCGGGTGTGCTGCGAAAAGCGGGGTCAATGGGCACGAATAGGCTGAGATCAGGACCAGATGCCTGCCGAACAATGGGGCTTTTGAAAGAAATGCGGGAGGAAGCGTGGCGCTGGCTTTGTACTGCCTCCGCATTGCAGGTTGGAATGGGGCAGCTCCGATTTAATGAAGTGCATTCCTGAACGTGGTCGTCAGCCCGGGCTGGGAGACAAGGGGACATGTCAGAAGGGGGCTTGTGGGGCCGGCGCTGGGGGGGGGAGCGATCCACTGACGGATCGCCCCGAACAATGCGGTCTTAGTGCTGGATGGGAAAAACCATCAATACATCCCTGTGCATATTAATGCGGTACAGCAGGTGTTGCTAAATGTCTGTCCCCGCATTGTTCTGCCGAGGCTCAGCCGGGGAGGGGGCAGGAAGGAGACCCCGCGAGGGATGCTCTCATCGGGAGTAGAGATGGAGCGGCTCCCGAGGCGGCCGAACACGCCGCGGGGAAAGCGGGAGGCGACAATCGGCGCGATTCCTCTCTGGGGTCACTGCGCGGGACAAGGTGCTGGACCCGGGAGCTGAGCTGGACAGCGGTCCCCTGTGCTGGCTCTGGAGCAAGCAGGGGACAGGCTCAGAGAGGCTGGTTACAGCTTAAAGGCATAGCAGGGCCAGGAAGGGGGGGTTTTGTTGTTGTGTTTTTTTTTTTTTTTTTTCTTCCTGCAAATATCCCTGAAACTAAGCAGGTGTGAGGGCTGGGGAGTGAATCTCCCGGGAACAGCCTAGGTCTCCAGGGCAGAGGGCAAGGATGGAGGAGGCAGAGATGGTGTCTCGGTAGGAATTCAGCAGTGAGAGAGTTAAAAGGGGGCATATTTTTGTCAGCTTCACCAGAAATACATCAATTGTGAATGAGTTGCGGAAGCTGTGTGTGAATTGCAATAAACAAGGTGTATAACATGGATAAAACCAAACAAAATCTCTATTTCTGCATTTGTGTGCATCCTGCTACACTGGCTCAGTATACCCCTCCTTTGAGATAGTTTTCTATGTAACAGAAGTAACATCCCTAAATACTTCCAGCCATGTTAGCCAGTTCAATTTTTGGAGGCCTGGGGAGGAGGGGAGTGTGCATAGTCATTATTATATGTATTTCTTAATAAAAAGACACCCATTTAATTGCTGCCATTGTGTTGTCTGCTCCCCTTGTGATTTGTGACATGCTATACTGTATTTGTCAGCAGAATGAAAGGCGTCTTTGTTCCTTATTCATATTATGGCACACTGCATCTCTCTGTGAAAATGGAATATTTGCCTTTAGAGCTAACTTAGCTGGTGATCTGTGCCCGCTGTTACACTGGGAAGGGTTTGAGGGTTCTTTGCCAGGAATTTCAGAGGAATTTGCAGGCAAGGCTTGAATTATTTTACTTATTTATTCTTACCTATCAGTGTGTTAATAGTGATGAAGAGTGAGCAGCTTAATTTGCCCACAGGGCAGGTAAAGCATAGCCAATGGCTGCAGCAGCTTCACGTATTGCAGCTGCCTTTCTGTGTATCCCTTGTCTGTGGATGAATGGCCAAGTTGACCATGAACTAGGATTTCGTCCTTGTGCACCTTCCATCGTTTACCACTGTGTAAACTGCCAGCAACAGTGTAGGAAAATAAACCAGTGTGTGAGATGGACAAGCTCATGTGCCTATTCAAAGGTTGGCCAGGACTGCAGATTAATAAAGGCAGTTAGTGATCAGCCAGCTGTGAGAGTGACTATTTGGGGACGCCAGTGGCACTTGGAGAGCGCTTTCCAGGCACCGGTGAGGAGCGTGTGCAGGATTAGGTTACAGTATCATGTAACATCAACAGGGTTACCACTTGTCCTTTCCATGCTCTGGCTACTTGGGTATCAGTCTGTGTGCCTGTCAGTGGGAATGCTTTACAAGTGTACTGGCTGGAATCGGCAGCCAAAAAAGATTTAAGGCAGCGCTTGCCCAGGTGATTAATGAGACTTCTTCTAGCACGGCTACACGGCATGAATGTGTGGAGCTGGTTTCTAAATTGAACCACCAGGTTCAGCAAATTGAGCTTTATGTTGTTAATTATGCTTATTTGCCACTCTGCAGTGCCTAAGTTAAAATGGGCAAAAAACAAAGGTGAGCTCAGTCCCAGGGGGCTGGGTCTGCTGTGAAGGGCATCTCTGTTAGAGGGGCTGGCTCAGAAAAGGGCCAGACTGTGAACCTGTTGCTTGTTGATGTGTGGCTCCTCTGACAATGTGGGAAATTCTATCAAGGAGTAACTTTGGTCTGGAGAGAGCAAGGATGCGCTCAGTGGTGCAGAAGTGCAGGGTGTGTTTTCTCCCTTGCCAGCTTGTTTCCACTTGTCCTTTTCTACTGCTAAGTCCTGTCAGATGGAAGCAGTGATGGATCCATGTAGATCCAAGAATGATGCTTTGCTTCCTTCTGGGAAAGTGCTCCAGAGCTGATAGGAAAGAGCACAAGCAGCTGTTCCAGGAGCACTTCATCTCTCCCTGCTGTTGAAGTGTTGTAGAGCCATGTTTTGCCATAACAGCAATAAACCTTTCTCAGTTGAATCTCTCTTTTTTTTCTTTCTTTTTTTTTTTTTCTTTTTTAATACAGTCTTCTAATGCAGGTAATCCAACCTGAAATATGAAGCTGAGAGTATCCCTTTTGTCATTATTGACAATCCCTAGCACAAGTAAGGCTGGCATAGCTGTCAAAGTGTTGCAGAAAGAAAAAAGCAACAATGAAAGCCTATAATTCAGCAGCAGAAGCTGATTAAGTGGTGTTGGGTTCCTGACTCTGCATCTGACAATAATAATACTTACCCTGCGTTTCAATCATTTAAAAGTTCCAATGCTGCAGGTAAGGCTCTTCCCTGCACTTTGGATCCTGTATACAGACACCTTTCTACCAGCTTTCTGTCCTTTCCTGTGCACTGAGTCTTTACGTGGTTACACAAGAAGTGCTTCTGAAATGAACGCACATCAAGTCGTTTTGGTCAAGAGATGTTGGGTGCTGTGGTATTCAATAAAGCTTATTCAAAACGTGGTGCTGTTTTCAGTCAATTTCTGCTAAATCCTGTCCTGAAATCCTCTGAATGTTTTGCTCTTGAATATTCTGGTAAGCATGATGACTGGTTCACTGTGTTAATCCTATATGGTCTTTCTGTCTGCAGCTAATCCTGAGCTGCTGTTGCTGTTCTGCATACATGAGTAAGACTTCCCCCCCCTCCTCTTGGTGATGTCCAATAGAGTTCCAGCTGACTGCTAGAAGATAACAGTTCAAATATTCTTTTCTTCCTTTATCTCATCCTTTAGTATGAGAGTTGAGTTTCTTCTTGAAAAACAAAACCTGGAGAAGTAGGAAAAGTATTCTTGATCTGTTGAGCTCTCTCTGCAGGCATGCACTGGGTCTGACTGTGCAGGATGTTCTCAGGAATTTCAGCTGTAGACAAACGTGGAAGCAGAGACATGTTTAAAGCAAGTTTCCAAACTCGCATAGATTTGACAGATTTTCTATTGCAACTTCTCGTTAGCTGACAATGATGGCTATGGTAAATATTGTTCCCCTAAAGTTATTGGCTTTTCCTAGCTTTTCTCTAGAGATTTTTTCTTATTTTTCATTGCCAGACCTACCTGTGGGAGATTTTGTAAAATCCCTTTCTGGTGGGAAAAAAACCCACTTTTTTTTCTTTGGGACAGTTAGTGTCACCTCAAAATTATTTTACTTGACCGTGTTTCAGATTTAGTAGAATAGCTTATGTAGGGAAGGGTGATAGTTTAACCTTGGGTTGATTCTCCCCACCCCCCTGGACAGACACTGTATCTCCTTATAGTAAGATTAGCATATTTGCATAAATATGTTAATATCCATATGCCCTATATTGACATGGTTGCAGGGGATGTATGTATCTGGTGTGTGCATTTAACTGCAATCATCAAAATGTCATGAACTGGAGAGTCCATGATAACTTAAGTCAAACTTTTTCTTAAAAACTGTGTAATAATTAGTTGATGTAAAACGTTATAAACACCCACTTCTTTCTGTGGAAGAGATTGTTTGGTTTTTTGGGTTTTTTTTCTTCTAAATAGACTTTCAAAGGATTCATTAAGAAAATGAAATCCAAGAAGAAAAATAGTTGACCCAGCAGTTTGAGGCCAATGAGGCAAATACCCAAGAAAATTGTGTCAAGTCAGCCCTAAGTGAGCTGTGCCAAGTGACTTTGTTATATATGTTTTCTGAAAACTTTCAGCATTGAAATAGGGGGGAAAAAACTTGCTAGATGAATAATGTAATTCTGTCAGCAACTGGAATGTGGCTGTGGATATCACTTGCTGTATAGAAAAGTAGCTTACTGCTTTGGCTACCCGAACAGTGATAGTGTCCCACCTGGAATTTGCCGTGTTACTGCCTTCTTTGTTTGCTTGAGGAAACTCTCCATCCATTGTAGATTGGAAATTTTAATTGTTTGTGTGGCATTTTTTTGTTTGTTTTTCATTAGGCTACCACACTGCCTTGTAATGCATTTGAAGATAAGGTGAGGGTCAGGCACACAACAAAATCTGTGAAAGACCTCTGTTCCTAAGATCGTGATATATTGGGGCAAAAAGTAAATTTGCTCTTTTCTTCCCCCCCTGTTTGCAATTCTCTGGGTACAGGTTTTACCAGAAGCCTTTGGTAGGTTTATTGCTCACATTGAGAACCCTCTGGTGTTGATTTTTTAATGCTAATTTAAATGAATGGGGAGCAGCTGATAATAATAGTCATGTAGAAGGTGCTGTTGGAAATGAATGCTCTGTCAGCACTGCCTGGTGATTAATAGTGTGTCATTTCTGTGATGGTGCACTGACAGTCTGGCACCAGAATGCAAACCCTTGGTAAAGGTGGGGAAGTGACTCGGGTTGGGGAAGTCTTCTCCTGTTTTTTACCTGGACCACAGCAAGAGCCTGAGGCTTGAGACATCCCCTGAGGCTTTGGCTGAGGTATCCCAGTTCTTTTCAGCAGCAGAAGCTGGGAAGGGGCTGTAGCAGTGTAAGCTATTTGCACAGGGCTGCAGGGATGGCTGCTTAAAGGTGTGTTTTAAGTGTAGTTAGTTGACAAGTGTCCTGGTGTTGACAAGGCAATATTTTAACATGTGATAATCTGTCATCCTAAACTCTTCAGGGAAATCAAGAGTTTAGTACATTCAGATGCATGAGCTAAAACTGTCCTTTGCCTTTTCTACACAAAGACTTTAATTTTATTTTTTTTTTCTTGGTGAAGATGAAGTCAACTCATTTTGAGTCCTAATCAGGAAGTGATTCAGAGTCTGTGCTCATTAAATCCTTCCCTTCGCTCCTGGGACTGCCAGCCAGGATGTCACACATTACCTGCTGATGAGATGATGTTTTGTGAAGGAGATGAATGTCCCAGAAAGTATTCTCACAGTGCCAAACCACTGGGAAACTGGAAAGGGTTTTAGAAAGCCACAGCAAGGCTGCAATATGAGTACTTGAACTAGTTTTATCATCACTCTCTTAGGCAGCTGCTTACCCATTAGAGAGATCTCATCTTTAGTCATGTGTGATTTGGGGGACATGAAGGCTGAGCCCTGCTGTTCTCACTATTTGAAGTTTCAGATTTTCTTTGGGTTATAAGGGTACAACACAGAGCATTTAATTCCCCTTATCAGCTCCTTTAGTCAACGTTTGATTGGACGGATCCTTTTCAATTTTTTTTTCAGTTCTTCTCTTTCTCATACTTCATGGATTCTGTTGTTTTATTAGTTCAGTGGCCTTTTTGGGTCACTGCAGTCTAAGTATTCTGACTTTTATAAAGGTCTTGGAGACTAAATATTAGTGACCTCTATTCATCTTCCCTGTGCTTCTCCAAGGCCGAGCAGTTTGATTTTGAGCTGCACTGTGTTCCAGTATCAGCAAGTTCATCGCACGGTGAATCAAAACCCATTTCTTCCCCGCAGATGGAGGTGTCCATTCACTGCGTTGAGCTGCAGTTTCTGCTTCAGTGTTTGGGTAATAGGATCCCTGGAAAAGAGATGGAGAGAAGCTAGCCTGTGGAGCTTCCCCAGCCTAAGTAAAGTAAAGAAATGTACCATTACACAACTGAAAGAATACTGTTGGGCTCACGACAGTTCTGGGGAAGTCAAACGAGCTAAGCGTAATTGACTTGAATTTCCAAGTTATATAAGAGAACAGGGAAGAGTTAGCATTAACTGCATCAGGGAGCTTGTTATACCATCAGAAGTTTTTTTTTTGAAAATTCAGCCTTGTGTTGGTAGGCTCTTGTTTTGAGGCATTCCTTCTAGGGCCCCATCTATGAGGCATTTCCCTAGCTCAGACTCTGCCTCTTGGTTGGAGATGAATGGACATGGATACGTGGAGAATTTGGGGTTCCAAGGTTAGGGACTGTTGAGATTGATGCTGCTGTAATTTGAACATTTTACACATCATATTCTGACATTATCTGGACAAGTCTTGTCAAATAGATGTGTAACATAAGAGCTTTCCTCTTGCTCAGTCTTGCTTTCTCCTTCTGGTAACCCTCTGCCTCATTTGTTACTCTCTGCTGCTCACAAAGCTAAGTGAAAAATGTGTTTTATGAGGGAGATAAGAATGTCCCAACGTCAGGGCGGAGAAATTCTTGAGAAATACCTGCACGAACAAAGAGAAACAAAAACTATTCCAGCAACCTGAACTGTGGCCTTTGATGGCTCAGAAGTGCTGTATTTGGGAGACTGTAGTTTAGCAGGCATTTTTTTTCCCAAAGTTTATTGTTGTAGGCTTTTTTAAAAGGCCGGGGGGAGCAAAGCAACACCCCGACATTTCCAAGCACTGCCTTCCTCCCAAAGCCCTACCTTCCTTCCAGCTGTTAAGCAGGGCCAGAGAACAACTGTGGGAGATTTCATCCACGGTATTTAAAGCTTGGAAAAATGAAATGGGAGTCACTGAAAGTAGAAGCTGATAATGCAGTGTGTGAAAAATCTTTTCAGGTGTTGCTGCTGGCTGCATCTGACACACACAAAGCTTACACTTTTAAGCAAGGAGTCATTTGAATGCCACGCAAAAATTGCTTTTATATGTAGAACTCTTTGCATCTCTAGCTGCAAAATGGCATATCTGTCACCATGGGGAGATCTTTAAATCGAAGGACCTTTCTCTAATAAAAGGTCTGCTTCACTGTAAAGGAGATACTAGTGTTATAGCATCTTGAAGGGCAAGCTGGTAAATGAGATATTATTATCTCAGTGTGTTCTTTTAGTAAAATATTGAAAAGTGGCTCGCTCCTGGTGAATTACCTGCTGACCTGATCCTCTAACAGCCTTATTAAATAGTTGCCTGTTGTAACACTCTTTGTGAAGTTAAAGCGTGTCCCACTGCACTAAGCACTATTTCAGATATCTCCATTATAACAAAAAAATCTTTATATAGTAATAGTGCAAACCGATGGCTCTCGTGGGTGCTTTCACAATGAGGTTTTATGGTGGCCATTCTCTGATCCCTTTTCTCCCTTTGTCAGTGTATCAAATTTACTCAATTCCTCTCCGTATTCATAGAGCTTAACAAATTTGCTCTTTGAACTCCTCTGATGTTCCAAACATCAACGCTCCTGATACAGAATGAGTTTATCAACACAAACAATGGCATAAAAGAAGGGTATCTTTGCACAGCACAATTGCTTGGGCTGGAATGGCTTAATGAGCCACTGGAGCCATACCTGCACTCCTTGCCCTGAGCGAAGGCAAAGTGAAAGGAATTAGTTTAAATTCTTAAAACTTTTGCTGTTTAAAAACTTGTAGTCTCCTTGAGCATTGGGGGGCTCTGATGCTGCGTTGCATAGCAGGTGGTAACTTGATTTCTTTGGGTTGTCTGTCTACAACTCAAGAAGAGTTTTAAAAGCAAATAAATATTTCTGTTTTCCAGATGGTGGTTTACCTTGCTGGGGCTACTTGAGGTTTGTAGTACTGTTACATCAACAGAAGTAATGGGGATGTGACCAGCACCTGAACAAACAATTACATTTGTGCCTTGGGCTTTGGAACTATATTCCTTGGATATTCTTGGGTGGAGTGGAAGAAATCTTAAACTGATGTCTTTCCTGACCTCATATCTAATTACATTATTTTTTGATAGCTTTCCCTCAGGGGTTCCTTCTTTTAAATGTGTTTTACAAATACACATTCAAATACGACACTGTTAATTTTTGTAGTCTAGTTATTTTATATTGCTGACCATCCCCTTGGTACTCCAACTTCTTCCTAGAGACAGTATTCAGTGTACTTCAAGAACCTGTGGTCTCTCTCATTGAAACAGAAAGCGTGGATGGGTTAAAACCTTCTGCTTCTTCTCCCTTGACTCATGTGCCTTCTCCCAGTTTGACTAGGTTTGGTTTGATTAGGGTGCACCCAGGCAATAAGCAGAGGTGCTCAGAGACTTCCAGTGCTGGTTCTGTCATTTGTACCAGTCAGGTTTGCTAAACCACATCTTTATGCATCGAGGCTGGTACCAGGCAGAGAGAGCTGGCAGTGAGCAATGGGAGCCACAGCTTTGCAATGGGCCAACAGGCATCTGTCTAGGCTGCTGAATCTCTCTTTGCTGTGTATTTTCTGGGAACTTCCTGCTTTTGCCACTGGCCGCCTTCATCTTTGCGTGCTGCAGGCTCATCTATCAAAAAAAAAAAAAAGGATTGGGAAAATGATCTAAGTTACTGCAAGCTCTGTTAACAGGAGTGTTTTATGGCTGGGTGAGGTGATTGATCTTTTGCATATCTTTCTACAGTTTGTCTCATTCTTGGGAATTATTTTTGCCCTCTGGAGAGCTATTTTGGTAGGTGTTGGCTGTGTTTCAAGAAAAAAAGAGGGAAACAAAAAAGATAAATTTCAAAATGTTACGTGAAGCAACAGTGAAGAATAATCCCACTTCTGGAAAAGTGCTGAAGGAGCTGTTGTAGTTGCTTCTTTGGTCTCTGCTGCTGTTTGACACAGCTACAAACTGCCCGAACTATGTGCAGCAGTAGGACTAAAACAGCTCCTGTATTCAAAGCTTCTCCAGCTTAAAGTTTTATTAGAAAAGGTCTGTTTGGCTCTGCTTGCAAGCCTGTACATCCCCACACCACGCTGGCTGTGAGGTCTGATACCATCTCAGTAATTAAGTGCTGCCATCCTACAGCACAGTGGGTTTAATAGGCTGTCAGCAGCTTAAATGCCACCTGATATTAAATTTATCAGTCTAACTTTTTGGCATTCTGCAGCTGACCCACGGTAACAATGGCCACAGAAAGTTATGTGTAGATGGTGTCTGCTGCACCTGCACTGCTTGGTTGCTTTAATTGCTGATCTGTTATCTTCAAAGAGATGGGAGTGCAGGAGAAGTAAGGCAGCACTACACTTAAAGCAGTTCTTTGCCCAGCTCCCTTCAGTCCGTTCTCTAGAGACTTTTAAAATTTCCAGTATGTCAGGCTGTGATGAACCTGTTAAAGCAGCCGTGTCCCTGTGCAGTGGGGAAGGGCACAGGGTGGCAGATCAGTGCCCAGAACCTGGGTCTGACGGCGATGGAGATGCCCGGTGAGTGCCTGCAGTGGCTGTGCAGGGTGCTGGGGACTGGCTGTGTGAGCAGGGCTGGGCCTTCCCCTGTCCTGTTCCTCACAGGGCACTCAATCTGTGGCTAAATGGGCTGCAGCAACAGCTACTGGCTTTTTGGTCAGCTTTTGTACTGGAACGGGCCAGCTGCTGCATGGGAGGGAGCAAGAGTGACCACCAGGAGTTGGGCGAGGTTCTAGGGCTTGGATTTGCTTTAGCTGCTGTAGAGCTGCCTCCTTTGGGGCAAACCCTCCATTATTTGCAATTATGTAGATGACATGGTACTGTAGGTGCATTACAATTGTTAAGGTTGCAAAAGACTTCCAGGATCATCAAGGCCAACCACTAACCCTGCACTTCCAAGTCCACCACTAAACCGTGTCCCCATGTGCCACATCCACCATATTTCCAGGTATGGTGATTCCACCACTGCCCTGGGCAGCCAGTTCCAGTGTCACGCTTTCAGTGAAGAACTTTTTCCTAATATCTAATTAGAGTTCCTCCTGCTCCCCTGAAATGCAAATAGTGCGGATTTATCCCTCTCTGCCTTATTTTCTCCCATTATAAGCTGAGGCTAATGATACGCTCCTTTTTTTAAAGCTCTTTGGGATCGCTGGATGAAAAGCACTATGTAATTATTGAAGTGTAGCTTTTATGGTGCTGCCTTTAGAAGGAAGGGGAAAAATACATTCACTTGGCAAAACATTGTGTGGAAAACAGCTCTGGAAATCTGACTTTCATTGTTAGAGCTAAAATGAAAGAGGACTGTTCTGCTGTGTAGTGTCATACCAAAACCAGGCCTGTGTGGAGGCTGCATAGAAGCTTTCTGAGCCACTGGAAATGGATAAAAAAAAAAAGGAGAGCTCACTGAAACAAAAGAAGGGCTGGTCAAAAATAAACTGAAGTAAAGCCAGTGATGCCTGTGAGTGCCACTTTTCTGTCTTTGGGACTCAGAGATGCTTTGGCAATGTAACATGGAGTTCTTAGCAGTGTATGTGCTTCTGGCCACATCATTTTCAAGGCCATTAAGTTCAAATGCTTGTCTATCTCCTGAGATGAAAGAAAAGAGAGCTCTCTCAAAAAAAGCAGCCTGCAAATTCTGAAGCAGCTGTTCTGCATGCAATTTGCCAGGAAATTATACCTCAAAATACCACTTTTACCTACTTTGAGTAAGGCAGAGGCTGATGTGAATGCCTCATTGTTTTGCCTCAAGATTGTTTTCCCAGAAACTATCTTTCAAAATATTTATTTTCTTGTAAATGCATGCGTATAATTATATATAAAGGCTAATTTGTGTCGCTGAATTTTGTACTGTCAATTGGAAGCTGAGTGGTTTAATACCAAAATGAGACTTCACATTTAAATCATGCCTATGTGCTTTTTATGTTTTTACAATAGATTCAGTAGCTAATCATCACCTAAATTGACTTTTCTAAATAACAAGCCATATTAGATAGTCTAATGGGTTATTTGGAAAATGGGAAGCAGAAATGATACTACAATGAGTCAAGACTATAATACTGAAGTTAAAAATAATGCCCCATTTGTCTGTCCATGTGCATTAAGCCTTGCTGAACACGTGGATTTGCTGATCAACAGAATGCTGGAATGTTTGATGAATTTGACTAATTCATTGAACATCTCAAACACTGTAATGAAAACCAGCAAGTATGTGTGGTTTTGGTTTTTTTTTTTTGGTAACAATATCCAAACTGCAAGGTGAAATTCTTCCTGAGAACGCCACAGGGTGTTAGCAATGCTCAGACCTTAATTCCAGTAAAAGCCCACCTGCATGTGGAAAATGAGAAGGATAAACTTGTGACATTGTCACCACGATGTGATCATCCAAATCATGGGAAGAAAAAGCTGTGAAAGTCAATTCTTTCACTCTCAAAATCAATAAAAACAGGGTATTTCAGGGGAAAAGTCTGCTTTCCACTGCATTAGACCAAGGTGTTCATGCTCATCATTATTTTTTTTCCTTTGTGATATCAGATGTGGCCAGACGAAACAGCAAACAGCTCTGTCCATCACCCAGCTGGAAGAAACTAATGCACTGCAATATAGAGCTCAACTAGAATTCATATGGTCAGCCCACACGATAATAATTTCAGTGATCATAAAGCTGTTATTTTTATAATACAGAATGAGGGGAAAAAGGAAAGAAATTACTTGGCAGGCTTACTAGCTGCCAAACTTTTCAGAATTCTTCTGCTGTGGAAATCTTTAGAAGTTCCTGTGAAAATTGTGTTATTTATTTGTAAGCCCAAATGAAAATGTTCAACTGAATATGACCCCAATCAGTTAAAACATTTGGAAGTTACAGAGCTGTGACCAAAAGAAAAGTCCTGTTTCTGCCAAAAAAACCTTTAATTTGAAGAAATGTAGGTTTACAGGTAGTTAATTTTTAATGCAGACAGGTGTCATTTTGGTGTTTTAAAACCTGTGTTTTATTGGGCAAGAGATACTGAAAAATGGAATAGCTAGGGAGAGCTTGTGGAAACTTGTTTTGGAATGAACAGAATTGCAATTTTAGCCCTTAGTGTATTTCTGGTGTGCTTACAAACGGCTTTATGTGGAGAACTGAGGGGAAAATGTTGCCCTTACAGTCCTGATGCATTTCAGGTATGAGTTTTCCAACTATAAATTGTCTTAATGTACTTCTGTCATGTGTTTTTGGCGTTTCGGAGAGAACAGTTGTGTTCTCTGGGTATGTCAGAAACAGGGCACTTTCTTTTGAGCTGGTCCCATTGACTTCAGGTGAGCCTTGGGTCGGGGCTTTGTTGCCGTGGTGTGGCTATAGATGAAGCTTTTGGAGGAGGAGCAGTTTCAGCTCTAGTGCTGCTGTGTGATGGACACTCACCAGCCTTACAGTTTGGTCTGCTACCAGATTTCCTGAGTTTTTGCAGGAGACGAGCATCGTCTGACTTGGGGGATAATCAAGGAATTAATTTGTAATGTATGCTCATCACTTGGGCTTTAATTTGTTTATTTGTTGTGCTACTAATTTGATGGGAAATATCTCTTTGAGTTACCCATGTGGTTATTTGTATAAAGAACTGCTGCACTGACCCCTCAGGTCAGCACTCTTCACTCTGGAAAGACTTCAGCCTTGTAAATAAGGAATTTGCATTACACTAGCGAGAGATTTAAAAGAACAAAGAAAGACTCCTCTTGCCTCTCTTGAACCGATTAAGTATCTTGGCTTTGTTTTATAGCATTACTACATACAGGCTAGGTCCTGACAAACTTGGGAAGGAACGGGTTGTATTCTTCTAGTCTTTGAGACATGCAAATGCTTTAAATATCATCTTAAAAGGTGCTGTGTTGTTAAAGTTGAAGTTACAGCCATGGTGGAAGAATTACTGAGTGAAGCATTCCTTGCTTGTCTAGAGAGATCAGATTAGATTACAACAGTGGTGTTTTCTTGTGGAAAAGATTCTTTCTTTTGGGTTGTTCTAAACTTGAGTCTTAAGAGCAAAAAAAATCCTCCTGCATCACAAGAGAGGCCGTCTCCTAGTTTAACCTCCTCAGCTGGCATAAATCATGCAGCTTTTTTTAATGTCAGGTCATAGGCTTGGATAAGCATATTTAGTCATATCAAACCACTAAATGTTTTGAGGTTTATCTATGACTAACTGAAAGTCTTTAAAAATAGACCAAGCATCAGAAAGCTCTTGAAATATTTTGTGATATAAAGTCTACTTCAAATAAATGTAATAGTCTCAATTGCCTCTTACAGTTGGGTCATTTTAATGGATTTTTATCCTCTTTTCTTTCCCTGATCAGACCAAGTGCAGCTCACCTCTGGTTTGAGGTCAGATGCGCACTTGATGAGATTTGCTGATGCCCATGGTTATAATAACAGACATGGACCCACCTGACATAAAGGGCCTCCTTTGCACTTATCCCTGCACATCCAGGTCACCCCCTCCTGTGGGGACAGGCTGGTGCAGTCTCTGTGCTCTCTCACACGTAAGTTGGCATCTTACTCTCAGCTATATACAGAATGAAGTTTGGTATGTGGGTAGATGTTGCCTGTTGAAAAACTTCTAATACAGACCAAGTGATGGGCCACAAGATCCAGTATAAAACAACTTTTTAGATGAGGCTTTCCTTTAACTAAGGATCTCCCGCAGGATTAAGGATGCCATTTGTCTCCTGAGATAATGTTGTTTTGGGAGCCCATATCAGTGGGCTTTTGGTCCTTGAGATTTTGGTACCTGTGTTAGGATGCTGCTTAAATAAGGCTTGAGGTAATGGATCTGAGCCTGCTGGTTCTGTGCTTTTCCTTCATAGAAGTCGACACCAATTTGACCTGTGGGTAGCTCAAATGTTTGGGGTGCAAAACAGAAAGGAGGCACATACTGAACAGTTTCAGTTGAGAATAAGGGACAGACAGTCCAGGTCCACTGGCACCTACAGAGGTTACAGAAAATGAAGATGTTACTTTTTTTCTTTTTTTTTCCTCATTGTATAGGGTTGAAAAGGTTCCTCTTAAATTCAGTTATGTTGTTCTTAATGAATATAAACCATTTGGTGGGTCAGGTAATTTGTAGTGCAAGTATTTCACTGAGTCCTTCACTGGGCAAGTAGATTAGGGACCACACATGCAGTCTTGAAATAATTTAATTTTTTTTTAATCTTGTTATGTAAAGAGGCACAAAACAAAGTAAAAGACTTGGGGCCACGCTTGCAGCTGGCAGAGATCAGCACAGCACCATGGATTTCAGGGGAGCATCACTGGTTTCTGCTGGTTGAGATCCTGGCCTTTAATCTGTCGTCAATCTAATAAAATCGAGCTGCTCTAATTACCACAGTGTCAGTCAGAAATATGTTTGCCTGAAATGATAAGGCTGAGTTGGATTCTGGAGCCCACACAAGTCAGCAAACACTGTGCAAATCTGAGTTAAACCATTTGTTTGCCCACTTAAGGAGAGGTTGTCCACGGTCATGGTATGTGTGGAAAGACAGCGGGGGAGTGAGAGGAACAACTGAAACATATGGCCCAAGTGAGCTTTCTCTTTATTCCAATGCATCAGGATAAGACAAGCTGTTGAACCGACAAAAACCCTTCTTTATATACCATATTTCAAGATTAAAACTGGGAGAAATTCAGTACCAGTGATCCCACATGTATGTTCGACTGAAGGTATAGAAAACAGTTACACTGAAAGCAGAGAAAAAAGCCCCTAAGCTCAACCTCCCCAAAGCCATAGTGGCTGCATCACTGTGTAAAAAAACCCAGCAATTTCCCCACTAAAGTGTCCATAAACTGAAACCTTATCAGTATTTCCAGGTGCTCACTGGCTTTATGATACTGTGAAGTTGAATTGCACTGATATAATGGACTGTATTTGTATGGAACCAGGTCTTTTCAGAATTGGGTTTGGGGAGCATGATGGCACAAGAGAGGAGTGACATAGATTGAAATACGCTCTTTACTGCATCTTAACTGTTAATTTTGGCATTATGTTTCTTGAAGAAGAATGTGGAAGTACCATTTTCACCGTGTTTGTGACCTCCTGAATAGTCAAATTTGAGAACTTTCTGTATTGCAGCTGCCCTTGCTGCACCTTATGCCCTTGCAATGGCTGTTGATTTAGTATTTAATAAAGAACACTGTATTATTATTTAACACGAACACAAGAGTTAAAATTTTGAACTTTAATCCTTGGGGCTGCTTCTCCCCCCCAGTCAATGGCAAGTAGACTTCTAGCATTAGTTTCAGGATGAGCAGACAGACCAACTTCCACTGCCTCTGAAAATCCCAATTTGCAGTGAATCCAGGGAGAATCTCAGTGCCTGTTCTTGAAGTCTTTTATCAACAAAGTCTTTCATAAGCAAAGTCTACCCCCAGATCTAATATTTGCAGGCTTTATCAGCTGTCTGACCAGGATAAATTCATCTTGTTCATTCCTGTCATTAATTCAATGCATCTGCTTTGTTTTATAAAAGGTAGCCACCCACCAATGTTGATGTACCAGTAGCATTTGACAGCATTGGATCATTTTTAAGAAATTCAGAAAAAAAAGCACTGCTCTTCACTTCTTGCCTCTCCCCCAGAAAACTCAAACCACCTACAGGTTTTCATTTGCCTCTAAACCAAGATACTGCCGCAGAGCCAGGGATGAAAAATAAACAGATTTTGTCATCTTATCATCTTTTTTTAGGTACATGTGTAAATAAAGATACCAGTATGACAACCAGTGACTGACTGCAGCTCACTGTGAGTAACACCAGGCGGCTGTGCCCTGGCTCTTCCTTGGCAGGACCTTCTGAAATGTCCTCAATGAAGAATGGAAAAGCCAGAAAATATTGTCACTGTAGCGTGGGCAAAATCCCAGGGCAGAGGCAGCAATCCTGTTTTCAATGCAAGGGAACAACAGTAGGGAGCGGCTTCCTAAGATAGGCAGGAATTTAAGAGCACGTCTTCTAGTCCCTCAAAGCTGAAGGTGTTTTGCAAGATGTATGGATAGGATT